>JAODAC010083795.1:0-42337 GCA_027575185.1 Mimaenictus wilsoni | reverse complement strand
ACCGTTTATGATGTTTGAAGGGGCGACTTGATGTAATATTGTTTATATTAAGTAGACCCTGTTGTTTGGCCGTAACAGTGATATTGATGTTGATATTATGGTGATGCATCCAGTAGTACCGCCGATTTTTCTCCGTGTTGATGTTGAGTTTATCTACACAGAAATGCATTGCACATCATGGTGTGAATTGTGTGTGGCATCGTAAGACGTGATTCTTGATTAATATGTGAATAAATTGAAGTGGCTTTTTCTTGAATGTGAATTTGTAGTGTGATTTTAGTGTGAATTAATAAATAAATTAATTCACACTTGTGACTGCCCACTCCGGGGACTCGAACCCGTCCGACTGCGTGGTAAACCGAAGCATCACCAACTGTGCTGCCCAGGTGGGCTTATGCAATATATTTTCTGATATACATGAATATAGATGAATTCACAAAAATCCCTACAAATTGTTAAAATATAGTGTTTCAAAAATGATATTAAAATAGTAAGCTACCATAATGATCTTCTATCTTCGATAGTTGATCTTTCATTTAACAAAAGAAACTTCAAACAAAAATAATAATTTTTTAACATCTTCTAAATTCTTAGCATTTTTTGAAATTATTTTTAAAATTTTAAAAACTTGAATTCTTAAAATTAAATTTTGAAAAACACCCATTAAAACTCACAAAATTCTGATATTTCCCTCTAACACAAAGAATACGTCAATTTATCATCTTTACAACGTAATTCATGTGTATTGCAACGCTTTCCTCATTTCTTTGTTCTTTTCCTATGGAAGAAAAGGAAAAACGGTGCACGTCCGCGTTGTAATTAAAATAAAAAGGCCGTTGGCCGCCGTGAGTGGTGAGTTTGTGAGTAATCGTCGTCGAATAAAGCGTAATTACACTTTGCGCGCGCCTACACGGCGGCAGTAACGGCGTATTTTCATAAATTTCCGAAATAAATGCGTGGAAAATAATTAATGCCGGCCGTTTAATATTATAAACGGCGCCGCACAGTGCGAAAGTGAAAACGCAAACATTTAGACACATTTTGTCATTTTGTCACAACAACAAAGCGTAATATCCTTGAAAAAACACACTTATTTCTCATAAAAAAATATAAAATCTAGTTCATAATAACATACAATATATAATCATAAAATATAATATCCGGCTTTATAATATATAAAATGTTGCGAGATAATAAATATTTTAAATAAAATATGATTTCTTACTCACATAAATAGTTGACTAGAAAACAAATAACGTTTCATGTTTCATCTTCATTAATCATTTCTGAATCTATTTCATCCCTTATTATCAATGTAGATTCAGCATAATACCCCGAGGGAACTCTAGAAAAAGAGGCTAGATCAATAATATATAAGAGCTCTGGGTCTGCGGGAAATGGGGCAATTCGCGAGCGAGAATCAATAGGAAATGTAAGCGCACAAAAAGTCAGCATGCGCCCAATGCGCGTAATAGAGATAATAGAATTAAATGGCGATATTTGAATGATGATGATTTTAGGGATAAAGACCGATTGGGGATGAATACGCGTAGAGGCAGGGAACCGAATGAATATTTGCGTGAATGCGGACCTAACTCAACTGGTTTTTGCTTGATGAGCTTGGCACGCATGTCACGTCAGACGCATTTACATTTTTTGTGCACCGGCTGGGATCATCCATAAATGTGATGGAAATGTGAATAGGAATACTAGGGTCGTTTTTAGTTGATTAATCTTTGGAGTATCCATGTAATTTATGATATAGGCGTTTTTTAATCAGTTTCTTTTTGGTTTCAATGGAATATTGGAATTTTTAACAAGAAAACTTAATTGTGGCGGTTTCTATAAAGAGCAATAAGAACTATTTAATGAAATGATGAAGTGAAGGAGTGAAGAACTACAAACCTTTATTAGTGTCTCTTATGCCAAATGAGTTTTCGAGTTTAGCGTCTCTGATTTACATATGTTTCTTAGAGAATGATAGGCGGTAGTCACGGTTCACAGTCGGTAGTGCTTCGGCTTACCACGCAGCCGGACGGGGTTCGAGTCCCCGGGGTGGGCACCCATTATCACAATTATTCACAATCACAATTCACAAATATTCACATTAATCGACACCTTTAAAAAAAACTACTCATCAAGAGATAAACCACTCTTCAAAAAATCAAACTCAAATCAACAATCGCAAACGTGCGCAACCCATATCATCGAATACACATCATACAACAACAACAACATCATCACAGTAATAACATGTAAATATGAATACATTAAAGCAATAAAAAATGTAAATCCAGGCTGAAGGGCCAGTATGGTCGATGGCCAAGTCTGAGGAACAAAAATATTAAAAAAAAAACTTGAAAATTAAAAATAAGTTAAAAAATAAGAAAAGTTTTTGTCCTCCCATATCAATAAGGACATGATTCAGTTAAAGGTATATAATTTGTATATTTTAATATACTTAATGATCCATGAACTATTAATTAAATAAGTTTACAACTATTAATTTAAAAACATTTATTTTAAATTTAAAAATTTAATGAAACTTCGTCATGATATTAAATTCAGTGTGTACATTTTTAATAAAATATTTAGTTAAAATTTATTTCTACCATTTCAATTACAAAAAAGTTTGTTGCACGTACTATGAGTATCGAAAGCATCGAATGTCGGTTGGCAGTTTCCAACTTCACAAAAAAAATGCAAAAAATACCTCACAAAACAATGAATTCCATATCACCAATTTACGTACTAATTGATTCATAACCAGTCATATTTGCAGGGGTAACAACGTAATACCCACCCACCAGAAAGCATATGTGTGCACCTACTATATGTAGGCACGTACGAATTGTTTTATTTCAGTTGCAAACTATGCGATTTGCGCAAATTCCAAAACAACTTGTATTCTCGTACACACACACACACACACACACACACACTGCATTCGGCGATATTAAACACATTCGCGTATTAAATACAATGCGAGCGAGGTAGAATTACAAGGGTACATGTAATGCTAGGCGTAGTTAGAGTATATAGCGTATAGTGGGTTGCATGCATTCTGTCTGTTGGGCGGCCAACAGACAGGGGATGCTGTTTGTAGGAGGGCGGCGGTCATATTATATTTTATCATCAGCGCGCAGTAAATTCCGGTCGTAATAGAAAACAATGCGTTTGCTGTGGCGTACACGTCGACCCACGTTGATTTTCCCGCGATCTACGCGTGAGGCTGGGTGTTTGTGTGTATATGAGTGAGTGAATGTAGATTGGGTTGCCTAAGCTTGGGTAGAGGGTGTGTAGTGCAGTGTATGTTGTTAGTATGGTGCCGCCACGTGGTATTGCACTATAGTCAAAGTCGCACGGCGACGTTTTGGGGGGCGATGGCGACATGGCGAAGCTGGCAATGCGAGTGCAACTAACGGATATTACAGAATGGCTGCAATAACAGCAGATATGAGTATGTGAATGAAGAAAGTACACCAGGGAGAAATAGCAAAAGCGTAATATTATCTTTGTTAATATGACAGTTGGAGAAATATATACAGTTTGGGAGTATTTCTATGTTGATTAAGTTTTTTCAGTATATGATGTTAGTTTTAATTTTATTAGAAAAATAGTAAGAGTAAATGCACGAATAATTGTCGACTTTTTATTATGCTTCACTTGTTAGTGAATATACACTTAAGTTATTCATACAGCATGATTTCAGTAACAGGTTATGGGCCCATAATAATGCATTTCCTACAGTTTCACCAAAACCAACAAAACATCTAATAGAAAGTGAACATTTTCATTTACTACATATCTTAGGTTTTTTCTTCTTTTTTCGATTGTTAGAAAATAAATAACACGAAATACTGTCATTAACAGGTTATGGGCCCAGTACGCATCCACTGACTGTATTTCTGTAGATTTCTGTGTGTGTCACTGCATTGACTACCATTTTAGTAAAGTGAAAATCCCTGATAAAAAGTGAAAATTTTCATTAATTACTCTTTCTATTATCCTTCAAAATTATTAAAATGTCAAGGATTTCCTTTTATTAAAAATAACCACAATATACAATAATACAAAACAAGTAAATCATTATATTAAGTTAATTTTATTGCTTGATTGCACTAACAGGTTATGGGCCCCAACGCATCCATTGAGTGCATTTCTGTATAACTGTGTGTCACTGCGTTGTCTAGAATTTTAGCAAAGTGACAGTGTCTAATAGAAAGAAGAAATATTCGTTAATTACTCGTTCTGTACTTTCTAACTCATTGAAATGTCTAACATTTTCCTTTATCAAAAATGGAATACAATTATACAATAATAAAATAAAACAAGTAAATTATTATACATCTAAGTTAATCTTATCGATTGGTTTCATTAACAGGTTATGGGCCCGACACACGTTACCCACAATTTAAGCATAATCAATATTACTGACAAAGATTATTTTCTATTCTTACATAAATTATAAAGAAATCCATAGAATCATTTAAAGAATAAGCAATTTTAATTTATCCAAAAATAAATAAGTTTATATAGTAAACAATTAAATTAAATACAGGTTTGAAAAGCCGACGCAATCATAACTTTCCACTGTGCGTCAAATTAATTCAACTTTCTTCAAAACAACGCCCATGCGTAAATGAATTAATTTATACGCTTTGAGTAATTTGCTGTGGATGTACGCACACTCACTGCAGGGTGGCAGGAAAGCAAGCGAAAAAGGGCAGCAGGGACGTTGTGCGGGGGCCCGAAAGGGGCAGCGTCTTTTAAACTGGTTAGTTTCGTTCATAACTCAAACAGAATGCAGGAGGCCCCCAACGTTTGATGAATGAGGAAAACAGAGGGCGCCAACCGGTACAAATTTGTACAAACGCCCGCGAGACGCCTGCAGGCCTGCAAGCTTCCAACATCTATTTAGAGCGTGTTGCAAATATGAGGGTTGTGAGGATACACAAAGTGAATTGGGATAAACACGGGGAAAATTTCCTTAAAGAATTTACTAAAGATGGGGGGAGTTACAAATTAGGTTAGAGTGTAAATAATTAAAATAACTGAAAGTTATACAATGTCATTTAGTAAATAACTTGATGAAAGGTTAATCTGTTTCCAATTGTTTTACTAAAGTTTTGAAGACATTGACAGAAATATCAGGATGTCACTAATAGGTTATGGGCCAATAACTGTCCGAGTAAATGGACCCAACATGATTTCACTACGTTTATAACGGCGTCGCTTAACTTACTGCCTTTAATTTACAAAAAGCATTCCCAGTAAACTTGATGGCACTAATAGGTTATGGGCCCAGCTTCCGCTTTAGCAAAATAAAAGTGCCTACAATTTTAACACAATAAAAATTGCTTGGTCCACGCTTTTTTCAATAGATATAATATTTCTAGAAAAAATTCTAAATTGTTCCAAACTCAGAAAGATTTCAATAAGCTTATTAAAATATTTATAAACTTCCAAAATCTATTTAGTGCGTATTGCAAATATGAGGGTTGTGAGGATACACAAAGTGAATTGGGATAAACACGGGGAAAATTTCCTTAAAGAATTTACTAAAGATGGGGGGAGTTACAAATTAGGTTAGAGTGTAAATAATTAAAATAACTGAAAGTTATACAATGTCATTTAGTAAATAACTTGATGAAAGGTTAATCTGTTTCCAATTATTTTACTAAAGTTTTGAAGACACTGACAGAAATATCAGGATGTCACTAACAGGTTATGGGCCCATAACTGCCCGAGTAACTGCATTATCTGCAAATTCAAAATATTTGACAAAGAGTGAATACTTTCGTTAAATTATCGTCATAATTCTCTATAAGTTTTTTTCTGAGATAGCAAATTTTTGCATTTATCAAGGATTTAATATATTTATATAATAGCATGAAATAAATTTATATGATGTTAAGTTATTCGAACCTTTTGAGTTGACTAATAGGTTATGGACCCAGAATGATTCCACTACGTTTATAACGGCGTGACCTAACTTACTGCGTTTAATTTACACAAAGCATTTCCAATAGACTTGATGGCACTAATAGGTTATGGGCCCAGCTTCCATATTAGCAAAATAAAAGTGCCTATAATTTTAACACAATAAAAATTGCTGGGTCCATGCTTTTTTCAATTGATATAATATTTATATAAAAAATTCTAGATTGTTTTAAACTCAGAAAGATTTCAATAAGCTTATTAAAATAATTATAAACTCTTAGACATTATTTTCTAGCATATTATTCTTTCTGAAACTGAACAAGATAAAGTTATAGAGAAAAATACTGTAAAATTTAAAACCGACTAGATATATTTTTAAGAAAAAATAATTAAACTTTCTAATATTCCACTACTTAGGCAACCCAACTTACTCTAACAAGACACCAAGTTTATCATAGATAAACTACCCTAAAATAAGCATCTGCTTCGTGTCCTACAAGTTTATGTGCATCGCATCTTCCAGACTAAACAAATTGTAGCTCCCTTAGTCATCTCCTCCAGTCCTCTACTCCTCCTTCCCTCGATATCTCTCTTACTCCCTTTCGCTCTTACTCCCAAACTCCCCTAAAACATCAACTAGTCGGAGAAGAAAAGATGATAGTGAACATGTATTGTCTACCAGAGGATTTTGGGGGTATTTTATGGGAGAATGTGTGTTCTGGCCGTAACGATGCTCACACGAACCCTAGACACCTCTCTCTACGAGAGCTGCGATGCTGCGAAGCAAGATTGCGTACCGTGAACCCTCGCTCACCCAGCCCGACGAGGAAATCGCCAGATATAAGATATTCACGCAGACGCGTAACTAGCGATAAGATGCGAACTGATAAAGCTCCCTCGGGAGCGCTAGCGTTCAGCAAATCAACACCCAACTTCCTAACTTTTCCACTTTTCCACTCTGCTCTTGTTGCTTGTAACATGGAAGATGTCGGAATGGACTTTCGTTAATGCAATTGCGACTTTCGCAATATGATTGTGTCAATAGACTGCGAGCAACACGAAGTGAGTTTGACTCGTAGATGTCAATATTACGTTTTATTATGAGGCGAGAAAATCTGGAATAACATCCTTGGGGAAGTATAATATTTTTGTTATTAATAAATGTCAATAGAATTTCTTCTTCCTTGTTTTCAATAGTTACTGAAAGTTATGGTATTTCTTTTTCAATAGAAATAAAATTGTGTAGGAAAAATGTGCAAAGCTTAACAATTTTGTGGATAACAATTACATTTTCAAAGTAATTCGAAATATATAAATAGTAGTCTACTCTCTGAAAGTTTGTCTTTTATATGATCTGAAATAAAATCGGATAAACAAATAAATTACCGAGTTCTAGAGAAATTAAAACAATCTGGAAAAAAGTCAGAAATTTTATTGTCAGAAGCAACACTTTTCATTTGCGCTAATAACATCCACAATTATTGTGATAATAAATTATTTTAAATTATACTAAATTCTATGATTTTGTTTCTTTAACCCTGTTTTATCCCTGTTACAAATTGACCCGGAATTAAATTATAGTTCAATTAAAAATGTCCTTAGAAATTTTCTTTTTCAGAAAAAAATGCATGGATTTGTAATTTTACTGGTAACAACCACATGTTCAATGATAATCGAAATATATAAAAAGCATTCGTTTCAGTGAAAGTTTGTCTTGCATATGGTGTATAATCGTACCCGATAAACAATAAAATACCCACGTTCAAGAGCAATTAAAACAAATCTTGAGAAAAGTAAAAAAAAATACTGACAAAAATTTAACACTTTACATTTACGCTAATAATTTCCACAATAATTGTGATAACAAACTATTCTAAAATACACTAAATTCTACGAACATTTTTCTTTAAACTAATGAGTACCTCGAAAAAATTGACCAAGAATTCATTAAGTTATAGGTCAATAAAAAGGGCCTTAGAATTTTCTTTTTCTTTTGCAGAAAAAAGTAAACGGATTTATAACTTCGGTGATAACAATCATATTTGCAATGATAATCGAAATATTTAAAAAGCATTCGATTCGATTCTCTGAAAGCTTATCTTGTAAATGATATATAATCATAGCCGATGAATCTTAAAATAACCACGTTCAAGAGTAATTTAAACAAATCTTGAGAAAAGTAAAAAAAATACTGACAAAAATTCAACGCTTTACATTTACATTAATAACTTCCACAATTTTTGTGATAACAAATTATTTTAAAATACACTAAATTCTACGAACATTTTTCTTTAAACTGATGAGTACCTCGAAAAAGGTGATCCAGAATTCATTAAGTTAGAGGTCAATTAAAATGGGCCTTAGAATTTTCTTTTTCGATTGCAGAAAAAAAGTAAATGGATTTATAACTTCGCTGATAACAATCATATTTGCATTGATAATTGAAATATATAAAAAGCATTCGATTCTCTGAAAGTTTATCTTACAAATGGTGTATAATCATTGCCGAAGAACAGTAAAATAACTACGTTTTGGAGTAATTAAGACAAACTTGAGAAATGTGTAAAAAATACTGACAAAAATTTAACACTTTACATTTACGCTAATAACTTCCACAATTATTGTGATAACAAACTATTCTAAAATGCACTAAATTCTACGAACATTTTTCTTTATGCTGTTGTATACCTCTAAAAAATTGGCCTAGAATTCATTAAGATATCCTAATTAGAAAAGGAAAAGTCAATTAAAGTATTTTAAATCTTGTAGAAAAAAAATTAAATTCCTAATTTTATTCTAAAAAAATAATTAAAGAAAATTAATGATAACCTTTAATTAATAATAAATTAAACAAGGAATGTAATAAATTCCAATTCCAAGTTTGAAATCTTTTCATTTAACTTTCTCCTTTGTTATGTTTCATGTCATTTCACTGGTTCGTTTAGGTCCTGGTTGAATTGCGCGCTGCTCGTTTTCTTGTTCTTTAATCGTCACAACTTCCAACAGTTATACGCCCCCGTTTTTGATGCTTTTGAAGCCCGTCGCCCGTGTCGGATGGAATGCCTGAATGTTACGCCACTGTCGTCGTTACCATCGTAGTCGTCGTAACCGTCGTACCCACCCCCGTAGTCCCCAACTGCCACCATAGTCCCCAAGTCGCCTCCCCGCGTCTCATCTTCAACATACATCTCTTGAATTCACTCAAATATCCACTCGTTTAGAGCGTTTAAAACGAATTAATCCAATTTCGCTCCGGTTTCAGCGAATAGGGTGGGATAAAGTGCGTCTTTGATCGTCGTCGGCATTCGCGCACAACTACGACATTGCACGTCCGCAATCATCAAACGCTCTAGTTCTTTGCGAATGCCACGCTTAAATTCCAATCTCGACGTAATCTCGTTACAAATTAAACAAATTGAATAAATTAAATGTATCTGTTTGATAAATTAAAGCAATGAGCAAGGATATATCATTTTCTGTTAATAAATATGCCTGAATCTTGTATTTTATGGTTCGTCACTGGAATATAGAATATATGAGTGATTAGATAGATGTTGAGATGATGAAATCGTGCGAGTTGTGCATATTTTGCTTTTGTGGATATATGGATATAAAAATGCACATTATTTAATGGTGCGTTAAGGGTGGAAGATTAAAAAGGGAAAAAGGGAGAATCTCAACAATCTCATGTTATGTGCGAACATTGAGTACAGAGAGAATTGCTACATTGTTCAGGATTTACTCGTACATTGATTCATACAGCGAAACAACTTGCGAAAAACAGATTTTTGCATGGAACATTAAACAATTTTTCTGTTATGCTGATGATTGAGTTATCACTTTGTGCTTTTACTTGGAAAACTTGGAATGTAATGTTATAATGGAATTCTCTGTTTTCCCTTCAGATGTATACATTTGATTCATTTGTAAATTCAGCAAATAATATTTATCAATTATTTATGTATTCTTTTTCTTTTTTATATGGAATTTATAAAAGTTCCCGTGAAGACAGACAAAGTGTGTTTTTTTTTCAAACTTATCAGACTGAAGAAACAGTCTTAAATCAGTTTTCAAAGCGCTTGAAAGTCAACGTAATTACACTCAACTTTAATGACTTGTAATATTGCTTCTAAGTAATTAATCGTAACACGGCTCCTACAGTTTTGGGGAATATTTTATTCTAAATCTACTGATGGATGATTTATACTTAGAGGAATAAAGGAAATATGAATAAATGTTAAATCTTTGGAACAAGATATTTCTCTGTTATGGGAGCGACGATGTCAATGTTAATAGACTCAACTTCAGCGATTTATAACCGCACTTTGAAGTAGTTACTTGAAGAAACAGTTTAATAAGTTGGTGGCAAATTTCATCCTGAATCGATTAGTGTATGCTTTGTAATCCTAGATAAAAGTAAGTATGAAAAAATGGAAACTTTAGTAAAAGACATTTTTGTGAGACCGATGTTGTTGACGTTATTAGACTGAACTTCAACGATTTATAACTTAACTTCTATGTACTTGATCAAAAAGGTGATCTGAGAGATTATAGCGAATTTCATTCTGAAACTATTGATGTATGATTCTTATAGCTAGGAAGAAGGTAAATATAAATAAAAAAGAAATTTGCCTAATAAGTCATTACTAGTCATTTTTTCTGACAGCGAAAATGTCGACAGAATTAGGCTTAACTTTCATGACTTGTAATTTCGCTTCTAAATAATTAATCCACAAACTACTCTAAAAATTTGTGAGAAATTTCACCCTGAATCGATTGGTGCATTATATATACTCCTAGGAATAAAGGAAATATGAAAATATTGAAACTTTATTAGAAGACATTTTTGTGAGATGGATGATGTGGAAGTTATTACACTTCACTTCAACGATTTATAACTTAACTTCTATATAATTGATCAAAAACGTAATCCAGGAGTTGATAGCAAATTTCATTTTGAATCGATTGATGTATAATTTTTATTCCTAGGATGAAGAGAAATAAAAAGAATAGTGATTTTTGTGTAACAAGACATTTCTTGTCATTTTCTTTGACAGCGAAAATGCCGTCATAATTAGACTCAACTTTCATGACTAATAATTTCAGGTCTATCTAATTAATCGACAAACTGTTCAGGTAGTGTATGACAAATTTCATCCTGAAACGGTTAATGCTTGTTTTGTACTCCTCGGAATAAGGGAAATATGAGAAACATTAAATCTTTTGGGCAAGTCTTATTTCTGAGAGCGACGATGTTGATGCAATTAGACTCAATTTCAACGATTTATAACTTAATTTCTATGTAATTGATTAAAAGAAGGGATCAGAGAGTTAATGGCGAATTTTATTCTGAATCGATTGATATATGATTTTTATACTTAGGAAGAAGGGAAATAAAAAAATAGTGATTTTTGTATAACAAGTCATTTCTAATCAAGTTTCTCTGTGAGCAAAAATGTCGACACAATTAGACTCAACTTTCATGACTTAAAAATTTCACTTCTATGTAATTAGTCGACAAACTGTGCAACAAGTTAGTGTTAAATTTCACCTGGAATCGATTGGTGTATGATTCATACTCTTAGGAATAAGGAGAATATGAACAAAAGTGAAATATTTGGAGCGAAACATTTTTGGGGCAGACGCGACGCACGTGCCTATATCGGCGTTATTAGAAATAGTTTTAAAACAACATTGAATGATTGATAACACAAATGATAGACAACACAAGATACACTACTCTTAGTGATGATTTTATTATGTTGCCTATTTTTAACAATATGTATTTTACCCTAAATGTGTCGATATGGTGCCGAATTTAACAATGAGAAAATAAAAAAGTGCAAACAGAATTTTAGTTATACCTGCTAAACGAGTAATAACCAACAGTAAAATTCCTTTTCCAACTATTAATACAAAATTGTGTAATAAACAGTTTCAAACAAAGAGTTGCTTGGATAAAAGCATGTTCCACTATCCTAATAATCGAAATTCTGTACATTCTTATCGATTCAATTCCACCAACCCACTCAAACACTCTCAGAGAAAACATTGCGAAAACGCAATAATGTAATAACGGCAATAACTTGCATTCACATATCAACGAAAGTTTATTATGTGCCCACTGTAATAGTCGTTTATGCACTTGGCAGTCGCATACTTTAACAGTTATTCCATTATCCAGTGAATAGTTGGCGACGGGTCAAACTGAGGGTGGATATTTCTCAATTACGAACGGCCGCGCCGCTCGCTCCGGATGTCCGCGGCCCGCAATTCGACGTTAATTCCAAACACGATCACCAACCGCCTCTCAAACCCCATTTCAACTCGCCACCACACTCCCGCACACCCTCCACACTAACAACACTCGATGTGTTATTGTTGCCGTACATAACACCATAACTATATTTGCATTCATGGTGGGGGCCGGTTGGGGGGTCTTACGCGATTTATACCGTTTGTTTGTGGGTTTATCCGAGGGCTTGGGAGCGGGGTGGTTGTTTGTTTGTCCGCGTGGTTTACTCGGCTGACTTTCGCCGGCGGCGGCGCGGCTCGACGCCGACGCTTGCAATAGTGAGACATATCGACTGGCGATTTATGCCCGCGACTTGCATTGTTTGTGTTTGTGTCGCATTGTTATATTGTGTTTACTGCTTATTGCATCGTTTGGTCGAAGTTTGTCACTTCGTACTTTCGCATTGATGTACGAGTACCACATTGCGCACAATGTGTATTTATTACGCAATCAATAAACACACCGAAACGGATATAAATTATTTAGTATCCGCGTAATAACAATTTTCAATATTGAAGATAATCATTTCAATTCATGTTCAATTATTATTTATATTAAATATTCACTGGTCACAGTTAGACATGTCAGACGATGATGAAATATCGATATTTGTCGAAATCGATATTTCCAATTTTTCGATATGTCGATATCGAAATATCGTTTTGTAAATATCGATTTTATCAATATCGATCAAATCGAAATTCCACGGGAACGCCATCTCTGTATGGGTTTCAGGTCTAATTACAGTTCCCAGCAATCGTTAATTCACATGGAATATCGGTCTCATATAGCGGCTACAGCAGTGTTCCTAGCCTGTATTCGTGATTTTTTTTTGTATAATGAGATTATAAAATATAAAAAATTATTTTTGTTCATATGATAATTAAAATCGATATTTAAAATAATACTATCAATAATACTAATGCATATATCGATCTATCAATCTTTCCACTATATATAATAATATATTATTGTTATTATTGAATATTCTCTATATTCAACCAGAAGAAATGTGAAATTTCTATTTCTATATCTTTCAACATCTCAGAAAATGAATTAAAGACATTAACTTCGAATATGTTAAAGTTTTCCTGACTTTTTAATATTAATATTCATTCTACTTGATTCCTGAAGCACGATGCACCCGGGAGTGGATCTTTCCAAGCGCATCAAGTCCTTCAAGAACCAGCTTTGTTCCCTTTCTAACGTTTTCCATTCAGATATGCCCCATACCTCCACACCATACATGATCATAGGTTTCACACATACATCCCAAAGTTTTATTGCTACTTCCCAGTTGTTACCCCATACATTCCCCCATCTACTCTTAATCACTCTCCATACACACCGAGCTTTCGCTTGTATACACTCAACGTGTTCCAAATAATTACATAGTAATAAATACGAACGAAAGTGCTTCACAGCTGATTTCAAATTGCGAATCACGTAACTAATTTCATATTAAAAAAACAATATTTTCGATTACAGCAATTGCATAACGCATGGAACAATCAATTTCTCAATTGTAATTAATACAATAAGGACACTATTCTCATATATGCCAGGTATTCAGCAAACATTTCAGAAGAAAGAGATATAACAATATTTATAACGAGACTGAGGAATGTTTTTGTGCAGATACCTTAAAAAGGCAAGTTCATTAAAAAATACCGCTAAAATGTGCAATATGCAGAATCAGTTGGTGCTTTAAATGTTTTTAATTGCTCAATATAGTGCGTAATTATGTGTTATCGGTGTGTTTATTGTTGTTCGCAGGCAAAATTCTAACCCGCAAATACTTCATCAGAAGGCAAGTACTCTAACGTATGCGTCTCGAAACCGATGCAAAGTGTGCTGTTAAAGCAATATATACCATGCTCTATTTGTGGCAAACTTTGAAAATTGTTTTTGGGCAAACGGTCCAAAACGTTAACATAAATTATTTCTATATATGTACTACACGTACAAAAAGTTTCATTCAATTTGGTGTTGGACAATTGGAACACTCTCCTTGTGAGACGTGCGATAGTAAAGGCGGTCCTTTCCCAGATTTGCAGATATTGCTTTGTCTTGCGTTGGTAAGAAGGTAGAAAGCTGCAATATAATCCAGAACTGGTCGGCATGTTAATTTATATGCTTCAATTCGGTTGTCCAATTTGTTTTTCTGTCCAGCATTTGGGGTTGGAGAGGCTTGAAAAGAACTTGCTATTACCTACTTTCACTTTTAATTTAGTAATTTTCGTTAAAAACATCAACATGACGACATCTCACGGTAAGATATGGTATCATCTATATATTTATTTAGAAAACTTCATTGCAGTGACATCTAATGAATCCAGCCAGGTACCTGTAGTTCTATCCGGTCAAACTACTTCCAATTTGCTTATTATTTTAACTAAATATTTACGAATTATATTGTATTAACCAACTTCCTTAGAATTATTAACTTTGTTTTATAAATAATAATATATTTGTTAATTTCAAACAAAAGTTAACTACAAGAAAAAGAAATCTGTAAAATTAAATGAACTTAAGTATAATTTCTCATTAAACCGAAAATAAACAATGCACAATATGCAATATTTGTAATATTATTATTGTAATACAAAACACGTACGTAGTTTTGTTTATATATTTATTTTCTAAGAGAATTTTGCCAATCTTTATTTTAAGTAAATAAAGATGTCACCACATTGATCAAAACAAGCGCAGGTAAGAGTTCAATTCCAGATGTATTTGTGCTTGTTAGGGACACAAATATATGTGTATTTTAACATCGGTGGGTCAAAACATTGAAATATTATTAAATTTGCAGCGTATTTTGGAATTCTCAAGTAGATTTTGTTATACCCATTACGAATTGACATCATTTCGTTTCCCCCCTAATTTGCCTTTGACAGCTGTGATTGATCTGGGAAAGTGCGCCAAAAAATACATAGGGTTATAATTTATCATTCAAATATGTGAAAATCAACGAAATAATCATATAGTTAGCAATACTATAATGTGTTTTACATTTTAAAATAAGAATTTGTAGTTATAGTCAATGTTTTATATCGGTCTGCGTTAAAATATACGTATATTTGTACTTCCAAATTTTGGTGTGATATAGTAATCTGTGGATAAGTCTGCATAAATGGACTGAATTTCAAGAAGCCATAACATTTCCTCTAGACAATTAATCGGAAAAACTGTTAGTAAGTGACAAATTTAATTTTGAAACGATTAAAACATGATTTGAAGAAATATGAGAAAAAAATTGAATCTTTAGTGCCGGGTTATTTTCACTAATTTTCAACTTCAGCAATCTATAATATCGCTCCTAATTTAATTGTAAGTAATTAATTGTACGATTTCTTACTGCATATTCTGGTAAGCTTACTTTTGAATTGTTTATATAAATATAGAAATATAGCTAACATAAGTAAATGTGCACTGTTTGGGAGTCATTTCAAGTCATTTTTTGGTTGCGAAAATCTCGCCGTTAATATACTCAACTTACATCGGTTATAATATCGTTTCCAAGTAACTAAAGGAAAAAGCATCAGTGAACATTGTTGAAACTCTGAAGCTCTTTCACTCTGAATCGAATGATGTATGATTTATAATAATATGAAAGGAAGTATGAAAATAATTGACAAGTTTAGAACTACCCATTTATCGAAAAAACCGATTTATTTGCACGTTAGGTTTCTTAATGATTTCAGTTTCATTATTGCATGTCCGAGACTTCTGAGGTTTGTATATTAGAAATTATTCTAAAACAAAGCTTAAATATCATATTTCAGTTCCACTACTACGTAAAGTCGTCGTGCCGGATTTCAAAGCTTTGAGTATAAAAAGTTGCCTACGTTACAAAACTGCCAATTCAAAAATACATCAACCGAAAATAGGAAATCAGTTGCACATCATTTTTAGCGTTGTAAACAACATTTTTCTGTTGATATCGACGTGAAAGTTTTCGTTAATTATACATTTAGTGTCACTATCTGCAACAGCAGCCGATACGAGCAGCACATCATCTCCTGTAAGTACATTTTATCACAATTCTTTCTAGTGTTGTTGCTTCTAACCTTAATTTCTGCGGATCATCCGTATAATTGAATCTATTTGACTAATTGGAAGTGTTACACTTACGACAATGTACAAAATACTAACTTAAGAATGTCTTTTATAAATGTAACCCTTGAAATTGCTGGGACAAATGATATATCAGTTTATTTTCAATATAACACAAACAGGCTATTTGATTTGAATATTCACTATATTTTTTCAAGTTGAAATTTCATGGATGTACAGTACACATCCATGAAATTTCAACTTTCAACACACAAGAAACAGAAATAAGGTCATTAATTTCGAAAATTCCGAATTTTCCTGACTTTTAATTTTATGTAAGGTAATTTACAAATGATTTAATGGTAATTTATTAAAAAAAAAACATTAGTTGCATTGCAATGTAATCTAACGGTGAGGCAATGAATGACCGAACTAAATCCAGTCGGGTTTTTGCCTCCAGTGTTATTCAATCAAACTACATCATTTTCATTATTATATTACTTTTCTTGCTAATTGTTCTCAGCTTTCATCAGTAGTAATATCTGAGTATGTTGTTGCAAATTTCACTCTGAATCGTATGGTGCATGGTATAATCTTAGCATGAGGGATATATGAAAATAACTGACAATATTAAAACTAGTCATTTGTCGAAAAACCCGATTTATTTGCAGGTTAGGTTTCTTAATAATTTTACTATCTTTTACTTTCATAAGATATACCAAAAGTTATATATTTAGTGAAGAATGATTTATTGCATGACTGAGAATTCTGCTATTTGTATATTAAAAATTACGTTAAAACAAAGTTTGAATTTCATATTTGAGTTCCACAATTTGACCGCTTCGTGGTGCCGTCGGTGTTCAAAGTGTTGTGTATAAAAAGTTGCCTACGTTACGACACTGTCAAATTAAAAATACCTCAACCCAAAATAGGAGATCAGCTCCACATAATTTTCTAACGTTACAAGCAGCTGTTTTCTGTTTACATCGGTGTGAAAGTGCGTGTTACGTTCAAAAAATGTTCGTTAATTAAACATTTAGTGCTACTACCAACAGCAGTCGATGCGAGCAGCAGATCATCTCCTGTAAGTACATTTTATTACAATTCTTTCTAGTGCTGTTGCTCCTAACCTTAATTTCTACGGTTCGTCGATATAATTGTATTTAATTGACTAATTAAAAGTGTTACACTTATGGCAATGTATAAAATATCGTCGTAAGAATATCTTTTATGAACGTAATCCTTGAAATTGCTGTGACAAATGATAGATTGATTTATTTTCGATTTAACACAGAACGTTGTTTTAGTTCACTTTCAAAAGAATTTACACGGTATTTCAAACTTGTGGGTGGCTTCAAAAGCGGTTGTCGGGCGCATCATTTGCATATTTCGAGGTCGAGATGATCGCGATACGCTTGCGACTATGGTCAGTATTTCGATCGTTGCGTAGTGATTGCATAAATATGTCCCATTGTTGCAACTGTAGCACGAGCTATATCGGAATTCAAGCGCATTCTGTTATCCGAAAAGTGATGGTTATCGGGTGCGAGAAAAGTACTGGCTTTTGTCGTCAGGAACGTAGGGCACTTCGTTACAACGCGTAGCAAGCCGTTTCTTTACACCCGGCTCCTGATTTCCGTCACTGAAATTGCATATTTTATGACTCATTGCATTCATCATGCGTCGCTCATCAATTGACAAACTTTTGACAGACGTTAATGAATGCTGAGTTGGGTTGCGTTGTGTTGGGAGACGCTCAACATCTTCATTTAACGCTAATTAACACTCTAACTCTGGATTGAGTCTGTGTGGAGCTGAAGAGACGAAATCATCATGTCAACAACAACTGACTATCCGCAGCCTATCCTGTGATAATCGTCTATCGCGGCGGCGATTATCACAAGAAGAGGTTTAAAGGGGATTAGAGGATGCATTGTCATGACGATTGCAACATTTTAACACGTTCCGATTGATTGTAACAATGCCGGCGTTTATGGCATGGCGTGGCAATCATTTCGGGCTTGCAATATGTGTGCATATATTGTATTTACAAGCAATCTGGCTGATCATCCATCGTTTAGGCGCTGAATTTACTGATTCATGCCGTCGAAATCATGTGTTCGAAGGCGATTTATATGCATAAATCGGGTTGGAACTGATACACACGTCGCGTCTGCATATTTAAGTTCGTTAATATTCCATTCAACCGGATGGACCGAGTGCGAACACTGCGCTATTGTTGTAAAACTGGTGCTATTGTTGTTGAGGGTTATTTGAATATTGTCCTTGTCCTTGAATTTTAATCGTAGAATATTTGTGTTTTTCCAAAGAAATGAAATCGTTAAAAAAAGTTTAGATACTGTTAGAAAAAGTATCGAAAACAATACTAGCGCCATCTATTAATAGTTATAGCGAAATTTTCTGTAGCATCTTCTGCAGGCGCTGAAATCTTTAGTCACTTATCGATACCCAAAACACCGATGTTGATACTATTGAATCGCAAAATATTGCTAATTCTATAAAATAAATAAATCGATTAAAAGTATTCATACTTTGTTTGGTATTGAAACACTGAATGCGCCTTCTGTCAACAGCTTTCCAAAGTATTAGCGGCATTTAGTTGAGCTTCTTCACTTCTGTGTAAATGGCCGAAATGTTCAGTTGCGAAGGTATCGAAACAAGATATCGATTCTAGACGATACGCGCTGTAGCGGAGGTCTCAGCAGTTCTGGGCACCAGCAGACATGGTGCCTACCTAACATGAAAGAAGCCCTAGATCGTGTATAAATCTTGCAAGATCCTTGGGTGATAATTCCTTGCCAAGGAGGTTGTATCTCAAACCGTTCGCAGACTTGCACGAGCAGATTAAATGTTCGGACGTCTCCGAGTTCTCGGTGGACTGTTTTCCCATTTTTCAGTTGGTACCTACGGGTATTTCCAGATCGTCTTGATCAACTTATATGGCCTTTTAATCGCCTGACTATCCGAGGAAAGATACAGCCATACATGATGTGAGGGTACCTCTTCCGATGAAATGCCAAGATGGTAGATCCCCCAAGAAGTTGGGGTTTTTTGTTAGGAACCTGCACTCAGGTCAGTCTCACACTCAGGCCGTAAAACTTACCCTTAACCACCGCAATCTAAAAAAGTTATCGATACTATAGGTACTTATCGAAACCTAAAATTTCTATATCGATAGTTGACAAAATATCATGCTCTGTAATTTTACTAAACTTTCAAGTGATATGTAATATTTTATTGAACAACATTTTAAGGGCTCCAAAGACATGTAGATTACCATTCGTTAACTCGAGAATGCTGGTATACGGCAGTGTCAATGATCACATTTATTTTAATTAAGGCCTTATTAACGATTCATCACACGCGTGTGCGGGCCCGGCTCGGCTCGGTTTAGCCATCGTGCCCGCTGAAGTGCATTAAGGCTTCAAGTACGTAAAGTAAAGCACATTCAGATGCATACGAAGCGCCCCAACAACCAATTGGACTTGATTCTTTATGTCCAAGCGTTATTCCATCTTGTAAACTCTCCTGCCAACTTGTGGCACACGGCTCGCCAGAGACGAACGGTGCATAATTTTATCCATCAAACCGAGCGACTGACTGCGTGGACTGAAAAGAGGCGACGTAGTCGTTTTGTGGAACCTAAAAACGAAATTAACTCGGCTACATTTCCATGAGCGCCATGTGTCATGCAATGGGGGTCCTGAAAACCATGGGCGACTCGTTATTTTTTTTTGTAAATTTTATGCATGTTACAAAGTCGTAAAATTTTGCTTAAACAATTTCCGACATTTTAGAATGGAGGGGGTCCCCCCAAAAAGAGGGGTGGCACCCCTCCCTAAAATTTAAATATTTTAGTTAAATTTATTAATTTTTTAATTGTATTGTATTATAGGAGTATTAATTTTTTAAGTATTTTTTGACGAGTCGCCCCTGGTCAGGACTCTACGAAATGACGCCTGTGCAGGGCCATTCGCATGCTTATTAAACAGGCTGTAACCATAATGGGCTCGGTTGTAAACCTCGCGTTAGTTGTGTTGGACATACATGGAAAAAATCGTTCCCGCGAGAGGAAAATGGAAAACGGGTGTAGTGTTTTTGCTATGATTATCACGTCTTATTATGTTCGGACTGCGCGCGACGACGAGATCAACCCGCAGGATAATCCCCGAATGTGCGATGAATTTAAATCGATGCATTGCGGAAAATTACAACTTGTTGCTTGCTGCATGTGGTAGTGGATGGCGTGAACGAGATATGCGATATTATGACGCCACGTACAATTGGCTCGCCGTTTTTTTTGCGCGCGTGCGCATGTGTGTAGTGTGTAAGTATGCGCATCTCTTGGTGCTCGTTGCGATTTTGCAAGCAGGCAGCAGGCAGGTCGTTTCGTGCCCAATGATGCTCCTCGCCGGTGTATATATTGCACAGCACATGCATATTTTGCGGGCCAGAGCAGGCGATGCTTGCGCCCATTTTCGCATGCGTATATTATTTTAAAAGTGCCACGTTATGGCGGCTGCATGTTCTTGTTCACTTACAGCCCATCATCGGGAATGTGGCATATTTACGTAAATTTATGCCATTTATTCGCGCGGGCCTACAACACTTGGACCTAATGCAACTTGCGATGTTAATTCTAGTTTGTTGTAAGTGTATGAATATGTGAGAAAATTTAAATTTTGCGGCATTATTGGAAATTTTCTAAGGTCTTAGTTTTAAAAAATAACCATGACGGGAAGCCGAACCTATTTTGATGTCATTTTCCGTATATTGTAGGAGAAAATGAAAATAAAAAAGCAAATGATAAGGCCTCCGACCGGCAACTTCCAGATTACTAGAATAATTCGCTACAAATTAAGTCATAAAATCAGATAATCCGATGCGTGCATTTAGCATCTCTCTTTTTCGTGCCTTAAAGGAGAAAATGATAATGCCTCCGCCTGGACTTAAACCGACAACCTCCAGAGTAAGTGCAATGCGCAACCAATCTAGTGTAATTTAGTGAAATGCGCTATCAGTTACGCCAAGAAACAACGTATTTTGACGTTTATATTATCCCTATTTTCGTGCATTGAAAGAGAAAATGATAATGCCTCCGAATGCTGTTGTACCGACAACTTCTGCATTACTCCAGTAGCGCTATCAATTACACCATGAAATTGACAATCTGGCGTATACATTTATCATCTCTTTTCTCGGTTTTTAGAAAGATAAAATGGTAATGCCTCCGACCGGGCTTAAACCGAAATCCTTCAGAGTAAAGCACTACTAGTGTATATCTAGTGTAATCTAGTGTATCTAGTGAATGCGCTACAAATTACGCTAGGAAGGCACGCAATCCGACGTGCGCATTATCACCTTCTCTATCCATGCACAGTCCGTCCTCTTTAAGATACTCGTAGCATCCTTTTATGTTTCAAATATGTATAAGCATTTCATGCAATAAAAAATATTCCTCGGCAAAACGCTCATATGAGCGTATTATTCATACCCATAAGCATGCAGTTAATTCCTCCTTTTTGAATGTGCCAATAAAACACATATGAATTAGGCAAACGCGGAATAATATCACATGCCGCTTTCGGTTTGTTGGTGTCGTCGCTAATGCATATCTCGATGCACATTGCGAGAAATTGTCGCTTTATGGGGACCTAAATGGACGCAGGCGAGGCTTAAGAGCCGCACGCAAATGCGCTTTGTCTAAAATGTGGCGTGGCTGTCCGGCCGCCGTAGCCGGAGAGAAGAATTGCGTAGGTGTATGTTAGTTATTGAATCGCTCGGGGGCATTAAACCAGTGAGACGATGTGCGCGGTTTCGTCGCGCATCACGCGGGTCCTTAGAGAATTCTATTACATCTTTGATTCAAGCGCATCCTCTTTTCTGTGAGCTAGTGAGGTTTTCGTGTGATGAGTGGAGACGCTCACGATGAAACTTAGAGATGAAAAAAATCAGGGCTTTTCAACATTATTGTTATTAAGATGAAATTAGTCCACTCTAGATTTATCCAGGTTTGAAAGCGAGTTACAGTCTAGAATATATGATAATGTTTTGACGATTTGTCAATTTTTATGTCGTATTTGGTAACACAGGAAGATTTTTGCTAAATACATCAAAAATAACCGCCCAAAGTTATTTAATTTGATGTGTCATAGTTTGATAAATGTACTCGTTGAAGTGTTTAAAATTTTCGCGAAATTTCATTTAAAAATTTGTCATATAAAATTAAAAATTTGACATTATATTATTTTCTGAAACAGAATTTTTGAAGTAAGCAATTATCAAATTGTGCCAAATGTTTTAGAAATAATTAATTTTGTACAGTTATAAAAACGTCCTTACAATTCTTATATATGTTTGATAAGTCTACCTTAATTTAATTATTCATATTTTGATTTATTATAGAAAAAAGATTGTGGCAAACCGAAGTGACTTTAATTTCATTTTCTGCGTCACTGTTTGAGGACCACTGCAACAAGAAACAATCCAGCAATTTGTATCCATTTTATTATAAATGTAAATGCGTATAAATGCATTTCTAGCGAATAACAGATAGAAATAAGTACACCCGAGGCGATATATTTATCTCCGATGTGATTAATGGACCTGTGCTTCATTCGGAAATAACCTCAAAATTTTGCAATTGTCAGTATAAAGCTTCCTTGTAACTCGCGTTTTAACTTATTGTACCGCGTCTTTAAGGTATTTAAGAGGCAAAGCCACGATTAAGCAGTTTGATGTTTAGCAATTAAACATACGAATAAACACAAACAGCTGCATAAGATTACTTCTTTTTTCTGAAACTTTCCGAGTTTCTTAGTTTTCAATGTGATATCCTCTTTCAAGAGAAGTCACGCAATGGTCCTGCAAAACAAGTGTTTTTATATATTTGAGGTTAGAATTAACTTATGAAAATATTGAAGCAAATTTAATGAAAACTCGGATGAATATAGGTAATTTTCGTTATTTTTGTTCATGTAATGACACGATGACAATATTATTTAACGAATAACCTCGAAAAGTGTGTAATTCTCAACATACAACCTTTTAACCTGGTCGTCTTTGAGATGACGAAGATATCTATGTCTGCCACACATATAATTGCAATTAGTTTGCAAAATTATCTCCTTCGTTGATTAGAGACGATCCGTTTAAGTTTGAGAAGTTTGTGGAGATTATCGATTGCTATTAGAACATCGCATCGATTACATATTTCTGCACCGGTCAGATGGTCAGTGTCTTATTACAAACGGCCACCCCGGACAACCCTTTGGCGCCTTTGGTCCTCCTTCAGACGGCTAACTTTCGGTATGAGGTTGTCCTACAAGAATGTCTTTATACTGGGTGCTGTCTATTCCCTTCTGTATTAATCAATACCTAACTAAGGTTTGTTCTATAAATTTAAAACACATTCGAAGTCAAACTAGTGAAAAATTGCAATTTTTAGACATGTAGAGGTGCCTAAGAAGATATTTTAAACAAAGACGATTTTTCCAACAAAAACGATTTTCCTCTATCCACCCATTGCCACACGGGCAGGTCTTATCTAGACTTGAATAATTCAAAATGTTCGCTGTAATGCCCCGGGTAACAGTTGTGGTAATGTTTCGGTTTAAGTAGCCGGCGCGCCGGCCTCGCGCGCTGGTCATCCATTTCCTTCCCGTCTTTCCCTAAGGACAGCCGGGATTTGCGCGCTGGTCGAGGATGTCCCGGGGACGGGCATCATTCCATGGGGAAGGCGGTGTGGATCGTAGGTCGTCTTACGACAACCTGCAACCCTGGCGATCGTATTAAATTTCGGGCAGCCATCCTCCCTCTTGGTTTGGCAAGGAGGAATGGAGCGTGGAAAGACGGGGGAGGAAAGCCCAACGGATCATGGCGATGTAGTTTGCATCACCTGTCAGTTTGGGTGATGGGGGGCTGCGCTTTTCGGACATGAGATCACAATGAGAAATTGTTTAAGATTATCCGTCCGAACGTTTATGAATTGCTTTCGTTCGCGTTAACAATTTGTTTGCGTCCTCAAGGAAATCCTTTCTTATCGCAAAACTTTATGGTTATATAACAAATCATTGTCCATGTCAATGTGGATCAACCACTATTAACATCCAATGATATTTTCATAGATTTATTTTAGGTTGCGCAACATTCAGAGTTTGATAACATAGGCACTCAAGTTACCTTTTTGTAGACTCTGTCTCTTACAATTTGTGTAATGTAGGCAACATAAGTTGCACCAGTTTTTTTACTTACACCCTTCATTATCATGTTTGTGCTTAATTTGAACTTACAGTTTGTAAGTTTATATTGTGCTTGATGGTATTATGATTAATTGTAATTGACACGATTGACTGTTGCCAATCTTTAGTAAACTAAGCAAATTCATGCACTATAATATTTAAAAGTTAATAAGACTATCGGTATAAATATAGTTCTAAATATTTTTAAGTGAACTTAACCTTAAAAGTTATGTGTTATAAGGATGTATATTATTTGGCATTGTGGGAACCTTGCAAATGCACATGTACCATCTTGAGCGCGATTATGTAAAGCGGGGCACGTTCGTTCGGGAATCAATTGACACGCCGACGATGTTGGTCACGTTTGCGTTTCACTGTTTCTAGCCGAACGCAAACACGAAAGCGGATTACAGGCACTGACAATGCGAACTAATGACGCCTAAGAAACGTACATTACAACCATCTCTACATGTTGTACCTGTTTTTTTTTTCTTGCTGAGGTAATTTCAACAAGGCACGTGAAAAAAAGACACGACAAGAAACAAACTGTCAACATATTTAATATAATTTATTACAATAATTAATCAGTAAAGCGATACACAAGTGTTTGGAATGCCTGATAATTTGTCGAAACTGTTGCTTTATGATAGCCAGCCTAGTCCCGTACGCCATGCAGTGAAAGTGTAGCTGCACTTTAAAAAATATAGTTGAGTCTTTTGAATGTATATTTGTTGATATCGACGTATTATGATAGTGCAATTACAAAATTGTTAATTAGTCAGGACTTTGAAATAGATAACCCATCTATCTAGTACAACATTTTCCAAACTATGGAGCGCGGGAGTATATTAATTGCTACAAGGGCGTTCATAAAACATGAACCCCCTCCGCCCCCGTAAACAATTAACCGGACATGTGAAAGTGAAGCTGCATTTTAAGAAATATTGATGAGTCTTATTATGATATTGCAATTATAAAATTGTCAATTTTCTAGTTTTTATTTGCTAATCGTCTTCCGTCGGAGATCACACGGTAAATCTTATAAAAATGTCACTTTCCAATGACAATTATGATATTTCTTATGCATTGTATAAACAAAGTACTATTAAATAAAAATGCAATGAGATATAATTTGACTAGGACCCCACCCGTATCAAGAACATTTCCAAGTTGATGACGACTTCCCCCGAGGATCGAGATCACCGGAACCTGGCACGAAGCTCAATCATGCAATTGCAATTTTGACATATTGTATGTGATGAATGTAAGCAAATAACTAGTAAATAAAGAACAATCGAGAGTGATGCAATTTAATTAGGACCCCGTAATATCAAGGACATTTCCGTGTTGATGACTGCTTCTCCCTATGATCAAGATCACCGGAACCTGGACCGACGCTCAATTATCCAATTGCAATTTTGACATATTGTATGTGATGTATGTAAGCAAATTACTAGTAAATAAAGAACAATCGAGTGTGATGCAATTTAACTGGGACCCCGCCATATCAAGGACATTTCCGAGTTGATGACGGCTTCCCCCGAGGATCAAGATCATCGGAATCTGGACCGAAGCTCAATCATCCAATTGCAATTTTGACATATTATATGTGATGAATGTAAGCAAATTACTAGTAAATAAAGAACAATCGAGTGTGATACAATTTAACTGGGACCCCGCCATATCAAGGACATTTCCGAGTTGATGACGGCTTCCCCCGAGGAACAAGATCACCGGAGCCTGGACCGAAGCTCAATCATCCAATTGCAATTTTGACATATTGTTTGTGATGTATGTAAGCAAATGACTAGTAAATAAAGAACAATCGAGTGTGATGCAATTTAACTGGGACCCCGCCATATCAAGGACATTTCCGAGTTGATGACGGCTTCCCCCGAGGATCAAGATCACCGGAATCTGGACCGAAGCTCAATCATCCAATTGCAATTTTGACATATTGTATGTGATAAATGTAAACAAATAACTAGTAAATAAAGAACAATCGAGTATGATGCAATTGAACAGCGACACCACCATATCAAGAACATTTCCGAGTTAATGACGGCTTCCAGCGAGCAAGATAACCGGAACCGTACGATGTCATCGAATAGGGATACGACATTGGAAATTCGAAAACACCCGATTGACCGGTCAGAGTTTGTCACGGCATAGACGAGAGCGCCGCGAGGTTCGTCGCCAAGATGCTGAACCATTACGCCTTCAGTATCTTTACGACGTCAGTGTTGTTGCTCCAGCTAATCCAGCGGCCATATGCGGCATTCATTAGGAACTCGTTGCTCGGGGGAATTTGGTCGGGTGGTTTGACATTGCTCTCGCCTGTGGTTACCACGAACTAGAGATTATATTAATCAGTTCTAACATACGTATAAAGAAATGCTGAATAGATGAAAAGTAAAATTGAATTGAAAATTAGTTTGTCCGCGAAATTCAGGTAAATCCCGCTGTGCACCCTTAACGAGGCTTCCTTTATATTATTGCTGAAAATTATTTGGACAACCCTAAATGATAATTGACTTTCACGACTTCAAGGTATTAATAAGTTCTTGGGCTAGTTCTTAATTCTTCATAAATCAAGGAAGACAATTTATTCCCTGAAGAATTAAAAAAGACATACAACACTTTCTTGCTTTTTAAAATCTATTTTTCTATTTTTGTGATAAATTAAATAAATAAAATAAATTTACCAAAGTCACACGGTCATTTTTACGAACATTCGTTAATGTGTATTAAAATTTGTCGAAAGTAAAATCGTGCATCATTAAGAGCGCATGGTAATAAACTGTTAAGTACACTTACAGTGTTCTTCTAGGCATCTAAAGAAAATTACGCCGTGGAAAAACTTGTACATACATCGACCTATAGTATGGTAACGTAGCGCATGCGCAACTAATTAAATTATGCTTTAATAAAGCTCGGAGAGCGTAGAATTTATTTCGGTAATAAATATATAAACTATACGTTTTTTGTGTGCACAACATTGTTGTTAATTTTCATTTTACAATAGTCGTAAAGTTTTTGATAGTCCCTCAAAGCTATCTATACACTCTCTTAGTCTTTTACGAACATCTACACTTCCCCATTCTAGCTTAGATCAACAACGAAATTGTTCACAGCCAAATGCAATCGAATGCGATGCGTTGAACTTGCATTTTATTTCACCCCGCAAGGCAAATAATAAAACAATTTAATTGTTTTGACGTGGTTTGTGGAACATGTCGAAAAGACATGCCATCGGTGTACCGGCTAATTAAAGCCCACGTTGTGTGTAATGTATACATATTTACGAGTAATTAATTATCCGCCGCGATGTGTAATGCTTTATCTTGATTTTGTTGTGTCATAAAATGCGTGGAAAAAGATTCACACATTTTCTTCGCCATGTCTTTTGGGCGTTGGGTTATTTCAGCATGTATTGCAAGCGGGTTAAACAAATGTTTAATCCGCTTGCTTGTTTGTTTATTTACTTTCTTGTTTATTGATAATTTTGATTTGAAAAAGAAATGGAGAGCGGAGGAAGGCGATGATTATTTACGATCGTCTATTGAATCTGAATAATTATGGCGCTTGCGAAGATGTGCGATGTCAAGTGTAAACTTTGACTGTTATTAATGACATCGATTTACTATCAAATTATTTTATTTATCGCCAATGGATTGCAGTTATTAATTGTTGTAATTTGAATTGGAGATTTCTCACAGCGGCGCGCAGCGGTGCGTGTTCTCGATTGCGTCGGCTGAAAGTGGATAATTAAATATTCAAATGAATCCCATGCGCTGACAGCGCCTATTCAAAATATTTTTGCTTTGGGAAAAGATTGAAGCCTTATAATTAATTAATTGCATATAAAATTTGGAGATAATTGTGGTTTTATGTTACTAGCTTTTTGGATTTAGTTATTTTATATGGCAATTATATAATGTGTGTTGTCTATGGTGCGTAATTCTATATTTTTGTTGATTGTGGAGAACACGTATCTAATAGATTCTGATATTTACAATTTAAATTTCCCGCTAGGTGGCGTCCCATTTAGCGTCGAAAATGTAAATATACCATGGTTCTGTTGATGGCTTTAATTATAAACGGTGAGGGCACAGAATTATTGTCTTGGATTCAGTTATTTGATTGAAACAATTTAATTGTTTAATACGTGAGTGGGATTGATTTGTACCACAATATATGTAAAAAGATATAGAAATGAAGGAGATTAGCGTGAAGACCCTGGGAGGCAGCAGGCGGAGGTGAATGGCTGGCGCTGGTCGTCAGGGCAGGTAGTGGATGACGTCTCGCTGTTGGTCAACTTCGGTGTCGAACTGACTCGGACTGAGTGAAAACTAACTGATGACTGAGTGAAGATAATGATGAAATGTCGACTATATATATGCAGGTGAAAATGCTGACGCGACCATTTCTTTAGTTCGTCACAGCGGAACACGTGCGTCGCGATCTTTCTGCGCCGGGTCGATTTTGACGTGTCAGCATTCCTGATGTTTAGTCTCGAACATCGGCTGATGCCGATTAAGGTTTGTTGATGCGGATGGTGATTGAGGTTTTTTATGTTTATTCTTGTTTGTGCGGCAAAGGATTGACCGCCACACGTGTTTTGCCACTACTGATGGCCAAGAGGGCAAGTCCGGAGTTCTAATACATATTGATATTCAGGTATCACATATTAACCCGCAGAACATACTATCGGTCGGGATGATGTCAAAGAGCAATTGATGAAAAGAGAGGAGGAACGTGCAACTGAATATATGAGGGGGGAAGAACCGTAATAACTAAAACAATATTTCGTCATGAATATATTTGCATTATATCTACATAACCATAATACATATTAAAAAATGATTTATCATAGTAGTTATTACTACTCTAGGCAGGCTTGCAACTCACATTAATTTAGCTCGGCGCAAGACAAGAAGACGCGAAGAGGTGTGATTTTGTTTATTGTATCCTACTGGCACGGGCATATACGGAATAATGTTATTGTTATGTTTATTACTTCATTAAGCATTCGGTGTGCGGCGGCGGCAGCGAATTGCGTTGGCTGAGGCGCACACCAGTGGTTGGCAAAGAAGATAAATTGCTGTGTAAATCGGTTACGAAGCGTTGCTTAGTGCGTGCACTGATGCGCGCTATCCCAATGAACTGCACACAAAATCCAATAACAATAAATATGAATTATGATTGACAACGAATTGTGTGACGCGCGCACACGGAGTTGTTCTAAAACGTGTTACTTTAACTGTCGATGGACAACATTTGCCAATTTTGTTTGAATTGGCATCCTTTCCCACCTTCGGCGTGGATGAGGCAGAAATTATTCAAATTATTAGCGCCGATTGTTGAGAATCTGTCAACGTCATTTTGTACAATGTAATTCTCAACAAACATGTTTGTTACATCTCATACATTTGTTATAACTAATAATTTGTTTTTGTGTGATTTTGCATAGTATTTTCGAGGGGCTTGGAGAGGTGAATGAGAAAGAAATGAAGACGTGTTTATTTTGTACAATGACAGTTTCGCACACCTACGTGGTGTTTAACAAATTAACATTTTTATGAAGTTTACTTGTGCTTATTGTTCGGTAATAATAAAGTATGTATCATGTGCAAATTTCGAGTATGTTCGAGAAGATGTGAAAGATTTCCAAGTATGTGTGAGTTATGGTTGTGCTTTTGTTGCTCGAGGGGGCTAGATGAATAAATAATCGCAGGCAATGGTTGTTAATTAATCGAACACACGTTCGATTTATGGCGGCTCTAACGCGGCTAAACACACGTTCGGCAGGCACGATTCGTACACAAACGAGATGTGAAATTTGCGTTTTGTTGGGGTTTCTAAATAGAAAATGGCACCAAATATTTCTTGAATAAAAGGAAAGGTATGGTAGAAATTTGAAAGGTAGAAGGTATGTTCATATGCAACGAATATTTAAAAATTTGAGCGAGACAAATACTTATTGCTTTACAAAATATAAATAAGGTGAAATGTGATGACACATTGGTATTAGGGACAGAATCTCATTTACTGGTAAAAAAAACATTAAGTTTTTACTCAAAACGGTTTGCGTTTGGGATGACAATTTAATGTATAATTGATAACACCAGTGATTATATCGCCTCGTGCTTTGATTTACTCAGAACGAACTAGAAGTTGATACATATGTGATGAATTAATTCTAAAATTCAAGTGAATAAAATACAAATATTAGAAGAAAAATGGGAATAATTTCAAATATTTTAGAAAAAGAATTCTTCATTCGCTATTTCGTGTTTTTATTATAAATATGTAATAGAAAATGGCAAAATTAGCAACGCGCCATTCCTCACCACATTAAATCCCTCTAATTATTAGCGCCAGGTCATAGTAATCCCACAAGGTCCCGTAAAAATACTTAATTAGTCTAGCCATAAACAATGCACGAGCAATAACGTATTATCACGGTAAAAAGCATGAAAATGCCACTATGGGCGAAGAGAAACGCGCAGGCCTGCATCGGCCGCTTGGCGTACACTCGAAAGAAAATGATCGCCGGGGAGGACGTAAATACGTCCACGATAGCCAACTAACGAGGCGCGTTCTTTTCGCCAAAGAGTTTTCGCAAGCTAGAGAGCTAGGTGCTAGCTGCTAGCAGCTCTCCGTCTCGCTTGCGTCGTATCGTTGGCAAAAGAAGTCGGCGCAATTTACAACATTTAGTAACTTAACTAACTATGAGTAAGTACGCACGCGTAAAATACGACATTACCATCGATGGCGGTTGGTTGTTGGGCTGTGTGGCGTTGTGGCTGTGGCTCGATGCCAGCCGAAGAGAGTTATAAAATCCGGCGAGGCTCGATGTGTGGAGAGGATATTCATTCTGCACGTGTGGGGACCACGAGCGCAAACTTTACAATCGCCGCCGATGAAATATATAACGCTCGTCGGTGTATATCATCTTTTATTGGTGCAAATCAAACGCGCGAATCAAAACGAAACGCAAACGCCGGATTGGCGTGGATTTTATTGGGCTCACAATAATGTTGGATTTATTGCTTCTTCATTTTCCTTTGTATATTTCTTATCAATCATTATAAATCTGCATAAATGAAAATTTGCACCGGTTGGTGTAAAGAGTAAATGTGAAACTGAGTCTTCGAAATACAGAGATAAGTCATTCAATGTCTAGAGCAGGAAACCAGGGAACACGTGTTTCAGAGGAATCAGAATTTCAAAGGCACGTTTGAAAAATGGAAACGGTTTTGGGTTTGGTTTTTGGATATAGGTAAACATGCAGCAGCCGTGAAGAATATAAAGAAAATGTGTAACTTTTGGAAGATAGATAACTGTGAAATTGTGTCTTCAAAAAAAGACGAGCAGGAAAAGCGGAAACACGTACTTCTGAGGAATCAGAATCCTTGTACGTTTATTGGAAACTAACATTCGATTGAAAGTGAGCATTTCAGAGAGCCCGAACTTGTTCAAAACTCGGTTTTCGGTTTTAAATATTGAAAACCCGGTTTCGGATTCGGTTTTTGATATCTTGGTAAAATGCGCCAGCCGTGAGGTTCAAAAAGTAAATGTGTACTTTATGGATCAGAGATATCTGTGCCATCAAAAAGGGCGATTAGTGTTTAGGAACCGAACAAATGGCAATACGACCTTCAGAGACATTAGATTCACAGCAAGGTTGTGTTCGACATCGCAGCTCAATCGGTGAAAACTGCCTGGTTCAGAAACCAAAGGAAGACCGACTGACCGGCCTATAGGAAATGAAAAGTCAAGATTGCAGGGACGAGCAAGGCGCTGCTATGACCCTGTTGACGGACACCATAATAGGTGCCTATGAGGAAAATTCTCCTTTAATTAGAACTAAATCCTCGAAAGAAGTGCTCTGGTGGAACAACACACTCAATGGACTAAGGAGGAAAGCCTTCAGCAATGCGAAACGATATGGGGATTGGTCTCCGTACCCCGTATCTCTAACAGAGTACAATAAGGAAGGCGAAAAGAAATTGGACCGGCAGCAAGGCTCAGGGAGATCCTTCGCACGACCGCTCCAACAAAATAGACTTACTAAAGGAGCCAAATGGGCAGTCCACAGAAAACGCTCAAGGAAGTGTCGAGATCCTAATGTCGACCTATTTTCCGTGGTCAGTACTTGACGGTAAATAATAACAGGATCTCCTGAGAAGAATAGCGGGGAGCGGTGTTGTCGCAAATAGTCTTCTGTCTTGGGAAGAAAAACTGGGCCATAAGGACGTTCAGTCCATACAAGGCCCCAGGTTGCGGTACCGTGCAGACATTGAGCAGACATTCCAGAAGGCTACAATGGCATTTTGCTACCATGTTTGGAAATAATTGGGGACTGTAACCGCGTATGATATACTGGCTATATGTCATGGCGATATTTCCAATTATTACATATGCCAGCGTAATATGGTGGCAGAAAACAAAGGAAAAGACAACGCACGGAAGCTTCAAAGGCTTGTCTGCCTTGGAATAACGGAGGCGCGAGATACACGACCCCTACTGCTGCATTGACAGCGCTATTAGCCATTCCGCCCCAACCAATTGCCATTAAAGGCGGAGTTGGAGCGAGGCAATAAACTCACAATACAGTGGGTGCCTGCGCACCAAGGTATTGCGGGCAATACTAAGGCGGATATGCTAGCCAAGAAGGCAACAGAAACTACCTTCCGTGGCCCTGAACCAACCTGTGGTTTATCAAGGTCCACAGTGAAGGAATAGATCAAGAATTGGTAACGTGCCAGGCACGAGACCGCCTAGAGAGACGAAGAGGGTCCTAGGCAGGACAAAAGGCAGCTCGATGTATCACACAATAGAGCCCAAGAAATTATAAATGTGAAAAAAAAACGATATAAGGCTACTTGTAAGCTTATTCACAGGTCATGACGAGGTTTTGTACCATCTTGCCAATATTAGCAAAGGCGACCTCACAAGCTTCAAATTGTGTAAATCGGAGGTGGAAACGACCGGGCACATTCTCTGTACTTGTGTATCCCTAGCACCTGAAGGACTTTCTTTGCTAGGCATCGAGCAGCTAACTCTTGCTGAATTTAAAGGAAAATTGGTCAAGGAGATTCTATTCAAAGGTTATCTCCGTCATTGGCCCATAGATTGGTCCACGCACAATAGATCAAAGTTGGTCGCAGTGCTACTGGCGTTGACCGCCCAGAATTAATTTAAAAAAAGTACGTTTATTAAAAAAAAAACATTCAAGTGGAAGGGCGGTTCCTGTAAAACTTGGACTTTTTCAGAACTCGGTTTTCAAGCCCGATTTCGAATTCGGTGTTTGAGTTATTGGTAAAAATTACGCAGAAGTATAAAATGAAAATGTGTATTTTTGGAACACAGATATCTGTGAAACTGAAAAGAGGCCAACACGTCCTTCATAGGAATTTAAAGTACAGAAGTTCCTGGAAACCCGTACTTTTCCAAAACTCTAGTTACGATTTTTGAAAACCCGGTTTCACGTTAGGTATGATATTGGCAAAACCTGATTAAATTATCAGGTTAACATGCCGATTTTTCGGTTTCGGTTTCTGTGTTTTTTTTTTTTCACCAAAACTCGCGGATTTCGGTTCGGGTATATCCCAATCCGAAATAATAATAAAATAATCAATTTTTGTTAACTAAAATAAGTCAATAAACTTTGTAGTGTATACGAGAAAATTTAAAGATGAATGTAAATGTAAATTATCTCTATACACCGAAGGGAAGGTAAGGCAATTTTTCTACGCATTTTTTCACCTTTTGTTTTCTCGGGAGAGCACCAGCGCAATATACCGGTAAGTTGATTCGTTACACGGGACGTGGATATCAGTGCGCAATGAGCAATTAACGGACGTAACATGCACATCGAGTGCATGCAGTGCGGCCTGTGTGATCGGTCACATCAATCAAAAACGGCCGGTGTGGCACATGCTGCCAGCCAGGTATCAAACGTTTGTGCCTCTTTTTTTGTGGTCGTTGTTCCATCGATGTACGTAGCGTACCGCGCACACTTTCCACACGCTTGTCAATAAAATAAAGCGATTCCGTGTATTCTAATACCACCCGCGCGCTTCCTTCACGCTCGATTATAAAACATCTCGCGTGCGAACGCCATTCGCGGCCGTTTGCCAACGCCACACAAATCATTTTCAGCGTGTTAACGTTTATTATGTTTTACATTTCTTCCGGATTTTCAAATTATTACCTGTACAACACGCTTAATTCGTTCTTGTTTATTACTGTTGATGGTTTAATTAAGTTCTTGCTACATGTATTTTCAGTTTTTTTTTTCATAATTATGTGACAGAGGATACAAACATTAATTATTAACAATTTCATTTGGTCCTGGTTCATTTCAGTTTGTTCTGGATTGGTATTTATAAATTTAATTGTGAAATTGGATTATGGTGACATTTTGATGATTTGATACATCGATATTTCAATTTTTTAAATAATGATAATTTCAAGTGGTTTTGTGGCTTGGGGGTATTTTGGAAAATTTTAATAGTTACCTCTATTTTTTTAATACAGCTTTAAATTGTACGACTAAAAGTTCTGTATCGTGTTTGATTAAGAAATGTCACATACATTCTTCCGATTTTCATTTCCGTATTGGTATAACACGTAGTTCTAGGCAAGTCAGTGCGGGAATGGGTTCATAGTACTCTGCGCACTCTGTTACCTTTCCGTTTTAAAAGATAACCACCAATATGGTAAATCGCATTCGAGTCGCATTCCATGCTTTTTGTACAATATACTATAATCTTCGTAATAAGTTGAATACAGAAATGTTTTATTATGTAACTTGAGAGATATTTTTTTTCCCGAAATTTCATGTGTCTTCATCTGTCTAGTTTTGTTGCAAGTGTACGCAATGAAAGTTGGATATACATTTTTTGTTGTTGTGACTCTTTATTGTCACAAATAAGGAAGTGTTAGAATTAATTAAGAAATAAAAGTGCGATCAGTTCCTCAATGGCTGGAGCAAGAAAGATAAGGGCCCGACACGAGAAGGGTATTGCAGAGAAATCAAGACCACCCAAAATCCTGGAATTCGTTTGTTGTAAAAAACGTACAACTAGAAGAAAGCTATTAACCAATGGCACACATTATGAGAATGATAAATTAATAAATGATAAATTTATTATTAGCCCGACGCAATTCGTCAGGTCTTCTAGTATAAATATTCAAATAGAATAAACTGCAAATCAATTACTCTTACATGCAACAGAAACTGGTAAGTAATTCACTTGGAAGGAATACAAAAAAACGGGTACACTTCGAAGACATTTCAAGACTATCTTCAGCTTTCCCATAATGTTAAAACCGCAAACACAAAAAAAAAACGAAGAGCTAGGTGAAATGTGGAGTAGCAGTCAGGAGAATGAGATCTCACTCACGACGCCACGAATCTCGTGGTGCTGCTCTTGCCTGCTGCTTGCTGGCAGCGCAGCGTCGTGATTTTTTCCAGCGTGATTGGTTTCGCGACGCCAATGCTCGCGCATAAGAATTGCATTTCCAAAGCGCAGATACACTAGCATAGACCCTAACATCGACGTTCGTAAGGTAAGCTAAGCAAAGTTGCTTTTCGGTGGCCGTACGAATGCGGCGTGCATAACTGCAACTCCCAGTTGGTCCAAGTTGGCCGAGGCGGACATCATCAAGATTGCACGTACTATAATTAGCGGCAGTCGCAGAATGATACAAAGCACCTGTGTGACAGCCATGCGCAACAAAAACCACCTAGCGCCTGCCCGCCCGCCCGATGCCGACGACGACGCAACGAGCACTTCATTGACTGTATTATAATAATAATCATCGGACGAGAGCAATATAATGGAGCTATTATGGATCGCCAAATAGGCAGCGAAACAAGCAAGCGCTGCGTGAACGCAAAGCGCAGGCAGGTTGGTTGTGATCCTCTCATATTCGTGAGCGAAAACTATAATAATTTGGTGGAGAAGCGGTAATTATAATTATCCGCGTCAGAAGAGAGTAGCACGAAATCTGCGACCGATGAACGAAACGCAGAAATGTGGAGATTGAAGGTGGAGTAGGCGCGCTTGCGCCAAGTGAGCCTAGGAGAGAGCTCTAAAGGCCATGGGAAGACGTAATTGTCGATTGTTCCCGATTGATAACATCTAATTACGGTTAAACGATCCGTAATTCTATGGTTAATTTTCAATCAAATCGATTTTGTACACTATTGCGTTCGTTCGAAGGGGAACTGTTTTTTGTTCAATTGCATTATAGAAAGCAATTATGTCGAGGTTTTGAAGCGATACTTTACTAAAGGATATTTTGTTAAGTTTTTTTTTTAGTTAAGAAACATTGCTTGTAAGGAGCAGGATAGTTGAATTTGTATTTTTAAGTTTGACTTAGTTTCAACCCATGTATCTTTAAATTGTTATTTTTTCTACTGGTGTTGTATAATGAACACATTTCGACGTCGATTTTGTTTAATTTTCCTCAATCGTATGAATTATAACAATCGCCTTTGGCTCGTGCTGCAATTTCTCATACTTTTGAGGAAACGAGTACCATCCCATGGTCGTTGTACAATATACTCTTTCGAGATTTTCAAGTTTTCCGTTGTTTTTTTTTCTAGTTTTCTATAAAGTGTATATCAAGATTTTGATATTAAATATTACTATTTACAAGATTTGATATCGTAATGTCATATTTGTGAATGTAAAGAGTAAAGACTTATTTATATGCTTTCTAGTTTTCGATAAGTAACATTTAAAATTGTGTGTGTGTGTGTGTGTGTGTGTGTGTGTGTGTGTGTGTGTGTGTGTGTGCGTGTGTAGAGCAAGTGTGTGGGTAAATGTAGTTTTTTTTGTCTGAATAATAATTCACACAAGAGGATGCTTGCCTTCGGGTTGCGAACATGATTTACCGGCATGATACGCCGATGTGGTATCCATTAGGCTTCATATGGTAATGGTACCTTTGTATTGTTATGAGGTTTTAGTAGACGTTTTATCTGCCACATATCGAATGTATTTTCTGGATGTTTTTGTCTTACCTCATCTTCCTATAGATGAATCTCTCTTCCACCCGACAATGCTAAGTCCACAAACGGATTCTGGGCAAATGAACTTGGTTCGTGCTCCTGTCTTGGGTAACGCGATTGTTCTTAGCCAGTTGTCTCAGGCTGTTCTGGCATTCCCCGATCGACATATTTTGGGGTGCAAAAATCCCTCACAGCCCAGTGTCCAATTTCACTGTTTTTGCGCGTCAAAAGTCCATATCTCCGTTTTAATGCAATATTTTTCGCTTCTTAAGCAATGTAGATACACCATTATTATATTTTGGGTCAGAAATTGAATCACTACCACGCGAAATGAGAGAGTAGGTCAACGAATATAAGGATTGTAACAGGCAAGTGATACAGGCAGTGGTAGTGATTGGTGCTGTTTTATGTAGGAATTTAGTTTTATGGTTTAAACATTAGATTAGGTATAGGAATTTTAGATAGTCCTAGCTAGCTTTTGTAAATATTATTAAAATTAGGGATGTATAGTTTAGATAGGTGTCGATCAACTGCACGAACCTCCTCGTGATGATCGACGGGCAACATATGATTCCACAAGATTAATTTGTCTTCTGGAATATATGGCTAATTGAGCAGAAATAACTTTTGACGACTCAAAAAGAGTATAAGAACAAATGCCAGTCCCTAGGAAACAATCTAAGCCATTATGTGTGCAATGATAATGAAATACAATCAAAGTTTTTATGTGGTGAGGGTGTCTTCCTCAAAACAACCATATTGTGTTTGGTATCAAACATATTGTGAATAGCATCATCAGAAAGATGGTGATATTGGGCACATTGGACACTAAAATTGTTTTGGTACTAACGAAGAAAGGCAATTTCTGACCCCAAACATAAAAATGGCGTACCTAGACTGATTATGATGTTCAAAAAACCATGAAATACCAAACGGAATTCTCCAAAATTCTGAATAACAAAAATAGATTAAAAATGATTAATTTATCAAATAGAATCAGTTTGGACGAAAAAAATCGTCTTAAAATTGGACACTGTGCGCCGGTGGCGCGAATACCTAACAATTTTGCAAACTATCGATTTCTGCGTACCTAGCTAGCTTACTTTAGTATCGATACGTCCAATTTTTGATATTTCCCAGACGCGATAAAGCACCAATTTTAAATTATTACAATTAAACACATACTGCTATTAATAAAAATATTAAAGTGACTTACATGCTGAGATAAAAGTAAATATCCCCTTGATAATTCTCAAACAAACATCTATATAAAATCGATATAAAATTATTGAAAACATATTTAATAGTCAATATATTTAAATGTTTATGGTACAGCAAAAATATGTAAATAAGCTTGAAGCGTTTCGATTCGAAACGAATTGATTGTCCCCCATGTCGTCGCGATTTGCACATTTCACACAGCGACTTCCACCGGCCGCGACCGCTTCTCGATATATCTATATGTAATATCGACACTCGATGGCGTATTATTAAATTTTCGCACATAATCGTGACGGCTGTGATTTTATATGCTCGTGCGACGCTCGTAAAGTGTAACTGATCAACACCCACGGATACTGCACGCACGTACATATTACGTACATATAACCAATATTTAGCGAACTAATAATGGATGGTCATCGAGAAATATGGCCTGCATAGATGGCTTCAATTTAGCCGGAAGGTTTACTATGCTTAGATTTGAAATTGAAATACCTCGACATCTTCTTCTTCTCCTCTTTGAAAGAAGATTATTACACTGTTTGGAGATTGGTTAAACAATTTCCTTTTCTATTTGATATTTTGTGAGTTTGTTTATTTAAATCGGCGAAGTGAATAGATCAAAGCCGGTATGTGGGCGGGTTTTATTTGAATATTTCGTTGATTTTTCCACATATTTTATTGTCGCTGGGGATTTTATTGAACGGATTGGTTTACGACGTAAACGGACGTGGTCGGCGTGATGGACGCGTAATTGGAGGCGATGCCCGAACGACCGACGGTATAGATTGAGGTATTAATCATGATTCAGGCTGACCCACGCGGCCACGTCGAGGGCTAGTGCTGTTTTGCTTGTGGCGTCGTCGAAGTTTGGTGGTAATCTCCGGGTAGATACCCGGGGATAAGATTGTGCAAAGACTGTGATTCATTACGGTCTTTCGTCGTGTGCTGGAACGGCTGATACTTGGTTACTCTCTTTCGGAGAATAGCAGAATGGGATACAAATGGGGATGAAATACTTTAGGGATTAGATAGCTGTCTTTAATAATCGTGATCCAAAACAGTAGTTAATCATTTTATGCCATAACTAGTAAATTTAGAGAATGTAGGAGGTAAAAACAGAAAAAAAAGTATTCTTTGTCTGTTAATTAATTTACTCTTCAATGCGTGTGCGAATATCGCAGTGACGACGCAATTAAAATCGAGTAACGAATTAATCCGTGCATCACACGTGTTGCACGCACGCATGACAAGACTGCATAAAACGTCATAAAAACAGGCGTAAAAATTCAAACGCCTTCAAAGAAAAACAATCGCTTGTAAATCTGCACATACACAATATGCCAGCAAAACTTCAGCACGTTTCGCGCAAGTTTCTTTTAATTGGCCAATAATCTTTTCTCTTTCTCTCGGTGTTATTGGCGGAAACTCGCACTGGCTTTGTGATGGACAGGTTGTTGTGATGTCGGAAGCGTTTTCATTTTCCATCGCGTTTCTGCGCAGCTGCTCAATCAATCGGTGTTGGTTGGCTGGTAGAGCGCTTTTCCCGAGCGCATTAATTTTTCGCGAGAGCGCGAGAGATTGGCATTGGCAAGCCGAAGTTCACTGCAAAAAGTATATGTGTGCGCATGCCATGCAGGTTGCGAATTACAGGCAATTAAAATGCTGCCGCCGATGTGTGAAGATGAGCGCGCACACACCGTCGAAATAATGAAGCGATCCGTAATTGGACACCTTTCAACTTGTTACCTATACCTTATACGCATGCGTCGCAGTATATAGGTGCATATGGCGGCGTTTTTTCGGCGTGTCTGGGTGCATCATCATCATCATCATCATCGGGAAGCTGGACGCGCTTCAGCGTAATGATGATCATCCGTGGATTGTGGTGAGGTAAAGTGGTGCCATTGGTGAATCACAATTTTAGTTTGGGTCTTTTTATATATAAAGCGATGCGAATCGCTTTTAAACTGATGTACTATTTTTATTTGTTAATTGTTGAAATTATTTATATTGATTCTTTATACATTATCGTAAAGATTCTGAAGGGTTTCTGCTCTTTGAACATTTTGCAATAGAACCTCTTAAGATGGGCAACTTATTTTAATTACGTGCATTTTAGGTTGTCTAATTCTTAAATGACAAGAAAAGAAAACTGAAAAAAGATCATTCTTGCAATTTACAAATCTGAGTTGTGAGCGCTTTATCTCTGCTTCTTCCTCCATTTTCCCCATACTCCTTCAGTTTCTTTTCTTCAGTTGGTCACCTGTAGGAGTCGCCTTTTATCCTGAGGCACCTCTCATCTTTTTCCTGGACATCCTCTTCTTCTGCAGCCCTATATGTCGGCCATTAGCATTTTATGGGCTGTTCTGCTGTCTTCCATCCTGCTTACGAGCTCTATCCATCTTAGTCTTTGTAGGCGCATGTATCTCGAGATGCGCGGCTATTCGGCTAGCATGTTATAGCGCATTAGCTCAGATTTGTGAATTCGATCTTTAATTGGCGATTGCTGATGCTCGTTTTATCAATTTCAATTGACATCAATGATATACATTGTTAGAGGCGACTAACAACGTTACATAATTTCGAGCGATACATGTAAAAGTGGCCTTAGAATCAGGATGGGATAAGATGAGTAAAGCGTGCGCCGTCCATCAGTTTAGATTTTCGCGCATAGCCCCGGTTTCGCTGGAAAAGCGCAGACTGTGAATTAAAACATAGTTACTTCATTTATTTATGCATCCTCAGCGGGCGCAGGATGTGCATGCGTTATTATCATGTGAGTCATAAAATTTTATACGGCGGCGGCGACGGCGGGCCATCGACCATGCCGCGGCTCGCGCTCGCGACTCGCGGCCGCTTTTAATCAAACACTGCGATCTTGTGTGCCGCATGATGCACTTGTGTATCACAAGTGCCGTCTCTCGCCGTCCGTCGTCTCGCTGCGAGATGCTTGCGGATGGTTCTGGATTTTCTTTGCACGTTGACAGCGAGATGGCAGACATGCGGTGCGCAATGGGGACGAGTTTAGCACATGCGGCTCGTATTAATTGGATGACGTCATCGGTTTAGATTTTTTCAGGTCTTTACTTGAGTGAGATTTATAACTTGATTAGAGTCGATTCTTTGTCCAGAACAATCTCTAAGACTTATTATGTTGTGATATGTCAAGCGGTTATTGAAAGCTGTCAGGTGTGGATGCGACTTGTAGCGTTCTCTGGTGTCAAGAAACAAAATTATTTTCAGATTAACTTGAAAAAAGTACCATTTTCATATTTGTATAGGTATATAATCAGATCATATATACCTATATGGATATTTTCATTTGATTTTTAGGTAATTTGACTTCCCAACTGATAATTTTCGAAATTTTCTTTGAATTTTCAATTGTTTCTTGATTGCGAAGAAAATTTAAGGCTCTAGATCTCGTAAGCAAGCTGTCAAATCTGCTTTTATTACCCTCTCCCCACCCTTTTGGGTAGAAAAATGAGTCATCATCCGAAAAATTGGCTAAAATAGTTGAGC
>JAODAC010083784.1:0-35612 GCA_027575185.1 Mimaenictus wilsoni | reverse complement strand
ACATACACACATATACAACTCTACATACACATACACTCAGGCATATTTACACACATACATACTCACATACACACATATACAACTTTACATACACATACACTCAGGCATATTTACACACATACATACTCACATACACACATATACAACTCTACATACACATACACTCAGGCATATTTACACACATACATACTCACATACACACATACACAACTATACACACATATGCCCACACATATATACACATAAACATACATACATATACACACACCAACACACATATATCTGCATACACATTCATACAAACTCTGTGTCACACACACACATTCATACGCGCACAAATACACATACACACATTTCACACAAGAAAACAGTAACACACACACATATACATTCCTACATGCGCATATACACATGCATACACCTACATAAACAAACACATTCATGCGCCCTTCTTCAGCAGCTCGTGCAGCAGCCCCTCGCGGCAATTATCATTAATCATAGATTATGAATGGCAAAACTTGCACGTTGCCTCGCACGCCTGCCGCTATGCAGGGAATGATTGTGCAGCCGCCGGTGGAAAGGGTGAACAATTTCAAGAATTTTAACCTTCTTCGAGTGACTACGCTCGAAATGAGCTTGAAAACAATTACAGCCAGGAATATTATTATATTTTGCGACCGACCCCCCCTCCCCCTCCACCCCGCTCCACACCACCGACCGACTGAAGCAATATTTATTTTCTTCGCGTATGATTCACAACTGCAGCGAACTGCATCAAATGCGCGTGTCAGTAAACATTTCTCACGGATATAAATAACTTTTAATATAATTATACACGTTGCAACGCAAGTTTATAAAACAATGAGCCACACACACACACACACACACACACACACACACCAGACACACACACACAACACACACACAACACACACACGAAAAACAAAAAGTTAAATATGAATTATGTTGCGTTACATCCGTTTAAGTTTAAAAAAGCGCCGAAAATAAAATGAAATGAAAAGTTAACTATAAACGAGATTGCAGTTTGAGGCTTAAGCGTTTTTTTTTTAACTTGAGAAATAGCGTCTTGATCAGATAAGGTGATGTTTTCGTTGTGCCGCTCAGTGTTGCAGCAACGGAGTGAGTGCAGCGATGCAGTCGAGATAAATTTTTGAATAAGATTATAAATAATTAAAGCCCACGCTTTAAATTCGGTTGCGTTCAACTTGGAACGTAAGCGTTAAGTGTAGTTTTATAGCTTCGAGGGATTAATTCAATATTAATTCACTTTTTTTTCTCAGATATCGACATTTATTCCAAACTATTTTAATCATGATTATCTGGCAAGCATTTTTAATGACAAAATTGTCAAAAATTATGGCAAGAAAGCGAATGCAAATATCGAATTCTTAAAGATTTATATATTTATATATTTATATATTTTAAATATTTAAAGGAGTAAACAGTGTACAAGAAGTTGCCTAGTTTTTCATTAGTTTCGCACGTTTTCGATATTGCTGAAAATATTTTATATTATTTTAAACTTTTTATAAGTTTTTCTTTTAATTATAGTGTTCATTTTACGTGATCTGTTACATTTGATTGCTTTATTGTCGACCAGTTGCGCCCATTCGTATCTTCAGGGGGACTGAAAGAGATATACGCAATATCACAGGAAATAAAAACTAGGCAACTTCTTGAACGTAGCCTTACCCTTTTAAATTAAATTTGCTAAAAACACATATTACGATTCTGAAATTAGTTATCATGACTGATGACATGATTGATGGAGCTTCATCAAAAAAATTTATAAACAAAAAACATAAAAAAATTATAACTTTTAAGTTTAAATTAGAAAAATTTGCATGGGTTTAATTTTTATTCGGCTATGTCTAATTGCTTATGGAATGTACCTGAGCATCAACAATATTGGTTCATTGCGGCAAGAATTTTAATTTTCTTTTTATGAAGAACCAATATCTGTTTTTTTCTAAAAAGTAAATCAAAAAGCAAGAGATATTGCGTTTATTTTGGTAAAATTATGGAAGAATAACTTTCTCATTTTACTGAATGTATGAATAGGCAATTTATTATGATCCAAAACAAGGCTGAAATGAATATAATTAGAATAAAGCTTAAATCAGTTCAACCGTTGATAGTCTATTATTAACCAGAGTTTGAAATGTGCTGAATTTTAATTAACTGACTTCAGTTATGTGCGTGTATACTCGTACATAACTGAAGAAGCTACATATTTTCTCGTACGTGGAGACATTCACATTTTCGTGTTTCACCACTCTTTCTTTGTGCGTTTGCATGGTACAAACGCGACACTAAAATACATTGAACTTACGTATTGCATTTGCATTAGGGTGACCCGTTCGCGCTACCCAATTCCAGTTATATTCGTCTACATAACCATACGCCGTCGTAGCCATAGCCGTAGCCGTAGCTAATCCGTTTTTATTTGCCTTCGCACGACCCGTATATACCTACCGGCTATTTTTAATCGCGCAGCTTTACGCGTTGCACTAGCGTTAACGAAAATGTGACAAATGCGTTACAAATCCCTCACGGAATGTGTCTCTTCCATCTTCTCTGTGTGCGCCGCTGCATGCGCATAATTTCCATGCTGGAAAGTATGTGCCATGGAGTCTATCCCAAAAGCCCGAAATTTTATTGCCCTTGTTGACTTTTTAAGTACGGTTGCCCGCACCTTCATTGTTAAGTTAATCGTTTACAACACCGAAAAAATAATATACGCACTGTGTGTTGCAAACTAGGTTTTTCTACCTATCCGTGCTATTAAAAGAGAGAGAGAGAGAGAGAGCATTGAACAATGCTAAAAAGTGCTACGGCGGCACGTTTGTTTGGCCGCCCAGCCAGCAAGGCGCCTTCGTGGTTTCTTTGTCTTCCATAAAGTATTAATGCGTAATTGTCTGACATTTTTAAAAGGATTAATATATTTTCCCGAGTCTACCACGAAACCTCGAATTCTTTATTGCCACTCTTGACTTTTCAAGTACGGTTGACCGCACCTTCATTGTTCAGTCCCCTTTATTGCACACTTCAAACTCCGAAATTTTTGTTTACGATGTATGATTATGGGATTTACGACTTAAGCTAGTTTCGGACTTATTGGCTAGACCGTATTTTCCCCGATAAGTAAATTTCCAGTTTCTATCTAGATAATCTTCTAGGCGGGGGTCAGTTTCTGGAAACATTAAGTTCTCTTTATTGCACTCTTGAAACTCTGAAATTTTGGTTTACGACGTATGATTATGGTATTTACAACTTAAGTCACTTTCGGGGTTATTGCCTGCTCCCTGTGTCATGACTGCTGTTGCCGCCTAGGGTGACCAAATTGCGACGGCGACGGCTGACAGCCGACACGAGAAGCGTTTCGTAAAAACACACCATGCCTACCCTAGGTCTACCCAAAACCTCCCGAAAACGGCACCAACAGCTTGGTATAGTCAGGCCTAAGCCGAAAGTTCATAAACATTAAATGAAGCGCAGTGAAATAAAGTTTCAAAGCGTGAGCTTAATATTTCAGTGGCAAGTTGTGGACGTAAAGCCGGAAATTTACGTTCAACGTCAATATTATTATGATTTTGAGGATGCCTGTGTGGTATTAACACACGGGTACGTGGTCTAACACTAACTGGTATGTGGTAATGTGATCATTTCAGTTTTCGAGGTTTCGAGATGACAATCTGTGGTATTAATATAGATATACGATTATTTTCTATATTATTACATCATTCTCCCTGTTTTATAATGTACACATGTTTTAATCAATGTTGATTGAGTTATGACCTACATTACCTACGGCTGATTATAACAGTACTAGTAGATTATGTAGTTTTAGGTGAGCAAGTTTCATAATGGGTTCATTGTTTATTTGTCTTCATTTCCAACATCCTAATTATCTACGCCTTATCCGGAAAGGTCTGAGGTTCAAGGCCCGTCCGATTTTTTTCATTTTATTTCTCACTTTTATCGTGTATATCATCAAGAGTAAACGTTTTCCTGCAAAAATAACAACAGCTTCGTATTTATCAAGTCATTTATTATCAGTTACAACTATTTGCATTAGTTTACATTAGGAAACATAAGTAAACTAACCAAAAAACAATAAAAATGACGAATTTTTTCACATTTTCATTCTAAAAACCATCATTATTTAGTTGTATTCAGAATAAAACTGACAACAATTTATGGATATAAATTCCAAAATAATTTACTAATAAAACATGCTGGAAAACACATTAAAATGTTCACACATTCATTAAAGCCTCAAAAGGACACACACTTGTTCAACAACTTGATGATGTCCATCGATGCTGTCGACGCTGTCCATGCGCACAAATTGTGCGTGGGCATCGCAGGGTTTGGCGCTTTATTTTGATGTTATATTCATATGTTCTCGAAGCATCTTCCCATCGCCTCTTCAACGTTTCCAATTCGTCTCGCGCTTAATCCTAAACCTCCAGCGCCTCCAGAGACACTACAAAGTGTAGTACGTCACCTTCGAGATCCGCGCTGCTGATAAAAACCGATTGCCTCGAAAGCCATTTGTACTTGCAGCACTTGGTATATTCATATTTTTAATTCGCTGTCATGCGGCGATGTGTAGTCTTTATCTCTGGGCGTGTGCACTCACACACACGCACGCACATAGAACGCATGAGCATGTGCGCTCACAGCTGATTCTTTGGCCGACTCGTCGGCGCATAATTAATAATTAAAACGAGCGTATAAATCAAATTCGTGCGTTTTGTACGCCATACTATGTCGTGTTGCATCCATTTGAAGCGTAAATTCCGAAATTACACGCTTCATTCTCACCCACACAATTGGAATATTTTCATTTTAAAGTTGTATTTACTTGTATTCAACAAATGGATTTTACAAAACAATGCAGCACTTTTAAATTAATTAATTTAATACGTACCTGTTTACATTAAATTAAATATTTAAGGTGCTTTCAATATATTTTATTTTTAATTTAACGTGAATATTTTTTTATTCTTGAAAAATATGGCATACATTTTTTTGTAATTATTAAACAAGTTTGAAGCAAGGGTTATAAGCACGAGTGAGACTCGTGTCGTGCCATGTACGCTCAACATAATATATTTTACATAAATAACGAAGTTAGATTATGTCTACTATGTAGAAAACAGATGTCTTATCCGAAAGGTCCGAGGTTCAACTCCCGGCCATATTTTATTTTTGGTCATTTATAAATTTCTCTATTCCTTTGCTGCTTATAAAAAGTTAGACAACTTATAAAACTTTACAATATAAGAAAGGTCCAAGGTTCAAGGCCGGGCCGAAGTTGTTGTTTTTTCTGTCCATTAATTTTCCTTCATTGCTTTACTTGCATAAAAAATGAAAATTCAAATAAGTAGAAATCAGATGTCTTACCCGAAAGGTCCGAAGTTCAACTCCCGGCCATATTTTGTTTTTGGTCATTTATATATTTCTCCATACCTCTACAGTTTATAGAAAGTTATGCAACTTATAAAAAAATACAATATAAGAAAGGTTCGAGGTTCAAAGCCGGGCCGAAGTTGTTTTTTTTTCTGTTCATTAATTTTCCTTCATTGCTTTACTTATATAAAAAATAAAATGTTTAATAAGTAGAAATCAGATGTCTTATCCGAAAGGTCCGAAGTTCAACGCCCGACGAAAGTTGTTCTTTTGGTCATATATATATTTCCTTTGCAGTTTATAATAAGTGATGCAACTTATAAAAAGTTACAATTTAAGAAAGGTCCGAGGTTCAAGGCCGGGTTGAATATTTTCCGTTTTATTTATTTTCCTCTATCGCTATACTATTACAGTGTATAAAAAATGATATACAACTTTATAAAAAATTATAGAAGTTTATAAAAATAAGTTACATAAATATTTTCATAAATTTTCAAAATTTAAATATATTTTAAAGAATTTTATTTAACAATTGAATATTACAAAATTATACAACACTTCTAAATAAATTAAATTAATGTATCTCTGCTTAATTAAAAAGGAAAGTCATGCTTATGAAGTTGCCTAACTTTTATTTCCTGCGATACTTCCTATATTAATTTTCGGCGTTTTTTGCAACAAATGACTTGCAATTTCATTAAAATAAGTTAGAAATTTGTATTAATTGAATTTCATAAATATGTTTGATTAATTCTCAATTCAACGGAGTTATACATATTTGAAATTTTAAAACAATAAGTTCCAGGAAAGGAATGGCATTTTTACACCTGTATTTCTTTAACGTTAAATATTTGAAAGCGAAAAAAAGTTTACGCATGCACTCGCCATTCAAAACTTTTTTATTTCCATTCTTCCTTTATATCAACCCATCTGAGTTGCTTTCTTCGCCAATTCCGCGTTTCGCATTCTTCCTTTTTTCGCGCGCATTCACTTATTTGCGCTCTTTTTTCCAACTCGGCATTTCGCATGTTTAAACATCGCCTGCGCCCGCACCACGCGCCCATCCACTATACATAAAATATTCAATGATTTCAATTTATGCAGCCGAACGAAAATTGAATTAGCATATTTATGCTTTTATGCTTTCGCGCAAAACGGCGAAGAGTAGCGCCGTGTCGAAAAAAGGATAAAATTTCCGAAGGCATCGAAATATTTCCCCCGAATACTACCTGCCTATCTCTACCTACCTTAACTACACAGACATATTCTCAATATCTGCCTCGCCTAAATGCAAATCCAAATCTAGTATGAAGAAAAAAGAAACAAAATATTTGCATTATAATCACCAAAAAAATATTTAAAAAATGTAAAAATAAAGAAGATATTAACTATTTTTGACATGTATTCGTATTTAATTAATTTAGCGCATTGTTTGTAGGGGAAATATCCAATATATCCAATAGCAAATTTGACAAATCGGTATGTTTAAACCGCATCTACATGTTTTCGGAGTTTAATTAATTAATTTTGTTTCCGGCTATAGTGTTCTGTTCAATTATGAAATTAATAATCTAATTAAATGAGGTGAAAATAGGTAGTTCTGGTGGCATATACAAGAAGGAAAAATATATAATTATTTCGGCACGAGCGAATCGAATCCACATACGCGTGGTTTTCAGTGCGCAGCACCGAAAAAAAACCTCGATTGGAATTGAACGTATTGCAATGATGGCCAGATTCAGATTGTTTTGGTGAATGAGTTCTGGGTGGAAATTAAAGTGGCGGCCGTCACGCGCTGTTAAATCGCCGGCAAAATACGCCCTCGAATGTAGAATGAATACAGGAGTTGGTTAAATACACTTCACGCAATGCGGGGGTGCGCGCAAAAATTGCAAATACGGATCAAATGCATGGAATTTACACGAGACGAAAGTAATGCAAATATAATCCCTGGATGAAAAGCGATCTAGCATTCGGATGGAGTGTTTTTCAAGACTGAGTATTGTTGGCAATCCTGTGAGAGTGTTATATTTTTTGCGTAATCAATGAATATATCTGTATATCCTGAATTCAGGATATATTCAGAGTAAACTTAGAAAAACAATTTGCATATTTAGGTTGATATCTGTCGATTTTATGTATGGGTAACAAGAAGGTTGCCGCGTTGTAGCGTTCGGTAGTCGTTAGATCACTGCAGTTAAGCAACGTCGGAGGTAGCTACACGTTGGATGGGCGACCTCTCGGTCGGTTTGTAACGGTTCCCGAAAAAAAAACATATGCGCAGTCATAGCGGTGCACAGGCAGGGGGTGGAACGCCAAAAAAACAAGAAGGTGGGCTATGGAGTTTTTTGAGAGTATAATTAGTTTCTAGTCTTATCCTACACGTATATCAATTTTCAAGCAGATCTGAGGGATTTAGTATGTAGCCCCTCCTAATGATAATTGTTGGCAATCCTGCAGGAGTGCTATATTTACGTTATGGCGGTCAATAATTCTCGCACAAAGAACGATAAACATCAATATCCGCTGAAATCGTAATTATTCCCAATTACAAGTAAACAAATGCATCAAACCTTAATCAGCATCCTCCGAAATCGTAATCCTGTAAACATCCGCTGAAGCCCGCCTTTATCGACAAGACAATAACATCCAGAATATTCAAAATCGACATGGCACGGTGAGATCGCGACGCACGTCACCAGAAAGTCCTCAACGGCCGACTCCATCGACTACTCCGACAAGAGCACCCACCACCAGTGATTTCACCACCGAGTCCGCCACCAGCCTTTGTCATCGACGACCTTCCCTGAAGACCAGAGCGAGCTGGTCGTCTTCAGCTGCCGCCTCCTCCTGGATCTCCTCGTTATTTCTTTATTTTATTTCATGTACTGTGGTACAATAAATCCCATAGCGTAATTAATGAATATATCTCTCTGAGGTCTCTATTTAATGATACCTCCACGAAAATTCTAAAAACTATCCTTTAGGAAAAGTTGACTTTTTGCGATTTACAGTCATATAAGGAAATTACATGTACTCTATGTGAAAGGTCGTGACACTCAAGCAAGAACTATTCGCACATCGTATACGTATGCGTGCTTAAAAGTTAGCCGTTTGCGCGCGCCATGGTATGCGATTGCCGCACGCCCGAACACACGAGCAAAGTAATCAAATTGGAAGTACAGGCACTAGCCAGATAATTACATGCGCGTCCTATTAAATTACGATGCTCGCGCGGCGCGGCGCGTCTGTCGAGGCCCCGGTTGCTGTAAAGTTCGTTTGGTGATTCACACGACACGATGATGCCGATGTGGCCATCGGTGTCTGTTGATGCCTAGGCTACATTGCCGTACACTGCACACAACCTGCGCTGTCAAATGTGCGCACGTACTAGGCGAAACGCACGTAAATGACCAGCGAGATGGCGTACCGTTCGCCCAGCACCTAGGCTCACGAGCAAGGATCAAAAGGCTGCGACGCAAAGCCGGGGGATCATAAAACGGTGCACCGCCGAAGAGACCTGAAGAGAGGAAGGAGAGCCACAACCAAACGCGACTAACGCTGTGCCACTAACAAGCTCGCGGTCGCTGGTTTGCCTGGTTACTGACTGGTTAGCGAGCCTTGTGCTCATCGAGAAAAATGCATTCATCGAATTAAATTTGACCGAAAGCGCAATTCGCGTCCGTAGACTCGTAGAGGCAATCATTAAAGTCCTACATCGACGCGCTACAGACCGTGGTATTAGATTTATTGCCCATTATCAATAGTAAAGTGACTTAAGTACAGGTCTACACATCAGTTCAGCGTTTAGCGCCGTGCACTTAACCTGTATTTTACGTCTACTTAATTGTGAATTTAAAACAGTCAATTATATCGCAACTACTTGAAGATAGATGGCGTTTTCCTGCTTACAAGTAAACTTGTAAATTTCTTGAATTTCCTTAATTTGATATTTGATATTTATACTTTGCAATAATTTATCCTAGCTCATTCACACAGCTACTATCATACACACTTATTTGAAGGACCCTAACGAACGACTAGTTAGCATTTGACATATCAAAGAAGAACATGTAATCATTTAACACAATCAGTGAAAAGTTATGTGAGGCCGGCTGAGTGAGGCTGGCTGGCTGAGGCCGACTGACAATGAGTGAGGCTGACTGAGTGAGGCTAGCTGAGTGAGGCCGGCTGACAAGGAGAGTGTTCCAATTGTCCAACACCAAATTGAATGAAACTTTTTGTACATGTAGTACATATATCGAAATAATTTGTGTTAACAGGATTTTACGTCGTTTTGAGCCGTTTGTTAAAGAAAAATTCAAAGTTTGATCACAAATACAGCGAGGTAAATATTTCTTTAACAGCAAACTTCATCGTGTTGGTTTTGTATTTCATTGGTTAGCGCGTTTGCCTGACTCGAGGTTTACAAGTTCGAGTTTTGCCTGCGAATCTTTTTTTTTCTTTTTAAATATATTACATTTAACAAATAATTACGTAACAATAAATAACACAATTGTTGGACATTTGGAACACTCTCCTTGTAAGTGAGGCTGGCTGAATGAGGCTTGAAATTATCATTTTAACAACTTGAAGACTAATAGGAAATTAGCAGCGAGCCTTTCATTCAGTGAGAGCAAATTGCCCGTAAATTAAATTCCATCTTGACCGTAAAATAATTAGTACAAAAATTAATAATGTGTTCGGTCCGCAGACCAGGCCATCGACCTTCACCGGTCCTTCAGCCTGGATACATATGTTTTTTTTGTGTTTTTGTATATATTACATGTTATTGTGATTTTTGTTAATGGTTCTTGTGATGTTGATATTTACATTAAAGATTTTAAATTTTTATGTTACTTTATTGCAGCGACCTTTATGAGTCTTTGCTAGAATTCACCGTTAAACAGTGTTGGTTTAATTTTAAAGCATGTTATGCAGATGGCGGTTACATCAATGACATGTCAAAACGAAAATTTCGATATCGATATCTCGAAATTATGGAAAATGAAATTATCGATAAATATCGAAATGTTGAGGCAGATATATCGATATTGATAATTATATCGATATTTTTTTGACATGTCTACAACGACCGAGAGTTTACATTACAACATGCTGAGTCAAGAATTACAAAAATATTTTAAACCTAGACTAAATTCAACGAAAATAATGGAATTGCACAAGCATGACTGGAAGGGCAAATATTGCCTCGATCTTCGACGCTCTGAGCGCACTAAAAATGCGAGTTTTGGGTTCGCACGCCCAAACAATTACCCTGACATTTTTATGGTAAAAACTAGTGGCAATAATGCATCGTAAAATTTTCGAAACATACCGTTATAATGAAGATAGCATAACGTTATAAGAAGATAGCAGCGAATCTCATTATTTCTCATTTACAAAAAATACTAGAACACACTTAAAAATGTAAATTTTTAATTATATCTAAACTTTTTAACAACCTAGGAAACGATACTAAAATTATAAAGTAGAAACGCTTGAAAATGTACCGGTAGAAATATATATGTATATTTACTAATGCTGTTTGCGTATGCGAGCTTGGATGCAAATATTTTCATTTTTCGAATAAAATCCAATTACATTAAAACGCCTCGACTTCTGCGTTCGTCATCAAAGAAATCCTGCGCTCTCGCAGAAGGTGGAAGGCCTCTTCAGACTTCTCTCCGTCGAGGTGCACATGTGTTAGCTATACGAAAAGTAATGCCAAAGTTATAAACTTGCTCTCATGATTGCAGTTCTTTTTTTCATTTGATGATTTGGGTGGCAAGGAAAGAAGCTTGGCGGTAGCGTTCGTTTAATTTGCGTAATATTTTGCGTTTTTTTTTTTCTCTCTATTTACGATGGTTTGCCAAGTTTGAACTCTTGACTTGATGCAAAAGAGGCGCGTGGTGCTGTAAAAAAGTTGAAATCATCTGTAATTAATTTAATGAGATATGTAAAGTTGTTTAAATTTGAAGAAGTCTTTAGAGTTGTTAATAGTATGCATTAAATTTAGATGTGGAAAGCTGAATAACAGGAAAATGTGTTCACACACAGAACATATTAATTTATTTGAAATAAACATGTTTTGATTCAAATATTTTTAGTACTTTGGTTGCCAGATGATGTCACATCCATCAAATAATTATTATTTTGTTTGAACAAGCAAAAACTGTAATTATTTAATAAGAAATGTATTTTGGAAGTTGAATATCGGTTCAAATTGAAATTTACTTCTATGATGGCATTACAAGATGAGAACTAGACTGGAATGATACAAACTGTAGTTACCAATCCCTTCGCCAAGTTTGAACTTTCGACTTGATGCAAAAGAGGCGCATGGTGCTGTAAAAAAGTTGAAATCATCTGTAATTAATTGAATGAGATATGTAAAATTGTTTAGATTTGAAGGAGAGGTCTTTAAAGTTGTTAATAGTATGCATTAAATTTAGATGTGGAAAGCTGAATAGCCGAAAAATGTGTTCACACACAGAAAATATTAATTTAATTGAAATAAACATGTTTTGATTAAACAATTTTGATCAAACAATTATTATTTTGTTTGAACAAGCAAAAACTGTAATTATTTAATAAGAAATGTATTTTGGAAGTTGAATATTGGTCTCAAATTGAAATTTGCTTCTATGATGACATTACAAGATGAGAACTAGGCTGGAATGACACAAACTGTAGTTACCAATCGCTTCGACAAGTTTGAACTTTTGATTTGATGCGAAAGAGGCGGGTGGTGCTGTAAAAAAGTTGAAATCATCTGTGTTTAGATTTGAAGAAGAAGTCTTTAGAGTTGTTAATAGTATGTATTAAATTTGGATGTGGAAAGCTGAATAACAGGAAAATGTGTTCACACACAAAACATATAAATTTATTTGAAATAAACATGTTTTGATTCAAATATTTTTAGTAATTTGGTTGCCAGATGATGTCACATCCATCAAACAATTATTATTTTGTTTGAACAAGCAAAAACTGTAATTATTTAATAAGAAATGTATTTTGGAAGTTGAATATCGGTCTTAAATTGAAATTTACTTCTATGATGGCATTACAAGATGAGAACCAGGCTGAACTGACACAAACTGTAGTTACTACAAGATATCTTAACAGTCTTGATAGAAATTTAGGAAAATATTAAGGAAATATTCGCTAAAATTTATGAGCAAAATGGGTTGGAGTATATTTGATCTCAAATGACTTATTAGTTAGGTTCATACATATACGCCGCCGAAATTCTACTCAGTATTCACTAATTTACTCCTCAAGTCAATCGCATATAGAAGTTTTCTATAAAAAATACGAAATCAGAAAAAGAAGTAAAAGTAGAAAGAAAAAAAAACAGTTTGCAGTTTATTATACAAAAATAATTAAGAACACAAACAATTTTCTTTTTAATATTTACCGTAAATCTGATATTTCTTCTTATTTTCCTGGAAATTAGCGAAACATCTGTTCAGGGAGTGGAAGAATGTAGGAAAAAAAAATCTCCACCGACGGCGACGATTAAAGCCATAAGGTGTCCATACATCTCTTTATTTTTTGGTACTTTTGTCTTGACGCCGCGCACATGTTCGTAATTAAGGCTCTCTACCTTAAACTTGAGTCACGACTATAAATCTAGACTTGGTACTCAATGAAAAGGTACCTGCCAAGTAAAATATATTAAGGTCAAAACTAAATCTTTCTGTTTAATTCTATTTTTCCTAACTTTTTACCTACTGACCTTATTTTCACGTCCTTCAACGAATGAAAAGTACTTTTTGTATTTTTGGAATTTTTGTTTTTATTTTAAAGGTGAATTATATATTTTTTCGGTTGTATAGCGTTTTTAACGCCTTCCGAACACGTTAGCTTTCACCCCGCCTGATCGGGTCTCACCGTACGTGGATTAGCATATGTTTTTTTGCGGGTATGAGTTGCAGGACCATCGCCCAACCCTCCTCCTTATTCAGGACTTGGGAAAGTGTGAAGTGCGAGATCTTTGTGTTCTTAATTATTTTTGTACAATAAACTACAAACTGTTTTTTTTTTCTACTTTTACTTCTTTTTCTGATTTCGTATTTTTTATAGAAAACTTCTATATGCGATTGACTTGGGGAGTAAATTAGTGAATACTGAGTAGAATTTCGGCGGCGTATATCTATGAACCTAACTAATAAGTCATTTGAGATCAAATATACTGATACCGGGAATCGAACCCGGAACCTCTGCGTTACCACGCTAGTGCGTAATCACTACGCCACGCACTCCACAGGTGAATTATAAAAATCGTAAAAAACTTCATTTCTGCACTGACATCTTCAGATATCATTGTTTACAAATGCTCCTTTTTTAAATATTTGTCGTTTGGTGTCTCGCGTCAGTTTTGGCTGCAAGCTGCTGGCTGAATATTTGTTTGGCATCATTTGTGTGAGCTATGGAATGCGGAAAGGATCTTTTAGAACGTAAACACGGGAGTTGTCAAGTAAACGCATCTTAAAGGACGATTTCTGTTCAATTTCTGCTGGATCCAAATGGCGAATTTAGCCAACAGGGCCAATGTTGATTCGCGGGGTTTATTGGTTCGAATTTCTTTGTCTTTCGGATGTGCTCAAACGCTCCAGGTTTGGTTTTGTACCAAATGTTGTTATATGCTCACGGGCAGCTTGAAATCATCGATTACTTGGACGATTTTTTTGGTTAGAATTTATGTTTCTGTGAGCGTGAGAGCGTTTGTGCCTGCTGTGGAATTGCGGGTGTGCACAAGAGTGTTGGAAGATGGTATAGATGTGAGCGCGCATATGTTACTGATGGCGGATGTTGAATGGCGGCGGCGGCGGCGGGTCGATGTGATTGTGGCTTTGGTGGAGAGAGGATGAATCGACAGTGGTGGCGGTGGTGGCGCGCAGTGGCTTGACGGCCGGGTAAACAAAGCCGAAGCGTGGAAAATGCGCGCCGGGAATGCCGAGTCGAGACGAATGGCGCGCTGAAATGTTTATCTAGCATCCCGAAGATTGCTTAACTCTTTGCTCGAAAACAAGAGGATAAATTGCGTTTATCGATCGTCTCAGCAGCGTTACGTCGCGTTGGGAAAGTGGAAGAGTGTAACCTTCCTCCTCGGCTAGTATCAACAACCTTCAATTCTGACGCGTCATTCCATCAGCAAATTCTGGTGGATGCAGCACAGCCACAGAAGAAAAGCCAGATGGTAATAAATGAATTCATCAGTGACAAATAAGACTTCCTATTAGTCTATATAGGAAGATACTAATTTCCTTAATATTTACCTTAAATCTTCTCGGGACTATTAATTTATTCTGTGGGAAAACTAAGAAATATTAAGGGTGAAAAAAAACTTAGGAAACTTTGGAAAATCAAAAATATTTTATTTATTTAGACTGAAATGTCGACTATTCATAATTTTATATGACTTTGTTGTACATCATTAGAAAGAACCCAACTTTCGCGATATTGATAGAATTGAGTAAATTTTTGTTAATTTTCTACCAATTTTGTTTGAATTATTGTTATTGGAAGTAGTCAAGGAGGTGCTTCATATATGTAGGTAGAGTGGGGATCCATTCCTACTCTAGGAATCTCAAAATTTCGTTTTTTCGTTTTTATTCGACTTTTTTGTAAGTATTATTGATACTCTTACAATTTGTCAATAACCTATATAAAGCGCAATAAAATAGCTTAAAACTGTGATGTACGTTTTAAATTTGACATAATTTTGTAGCTTAATGAATGATTAATTCATTGACGCCAAACAATTGGTAATTACTTATGTGTAAGCATGTAAAATTTGCAATTCAATTTCAAATTTCGGTGTATAAATAGTATTAAGTTAAAATTCTCTCATTCCTCGACTATACTTTAATATAACTTTTGCAATTTCCATTTTTGTCATTGCTAGATGGCGTCATTTCGCATTTAAACACTTTTATAAATGCAGCGCAAAAAATCTATTCAATGCCCTGCGTCGTTTACTATCTATGGAAAGATATTTTCTGGAATTTTCTAGCGTTTCACCTGGTCGCATGTAACTGTGTGCGCGCATCTTTTGCATTCAATGTAGCCATAGTTATACCGCGTATTGTGCCCGCCGTGTCGCGCTGAAAGGCATGAAAAGCGTCGCCAATGGCCCTAGAGACGCGCACCGAGTGTGTCTGGAGAGATTCGCAAGTCGTCGCCGGCTGCTACGCCGGTGCGCGCCGCCCCCGGCGCCCCGACGTACACGTAGACGCCATGCCACGACTTGCGAACCCTCTCTCAAGCCGCTCGTCATCGTTTTACCACCCCCAGGCCACCTATGGCCGCATGGTTAGTGCAGACACTCGCTTCCGGTGTTACTTACATCCAGGCGCACTCTTTTTTCACTCTTTTTCCGCATGTATTGAAACATGTACGTATGTACAACGCAATCGGTATTAATAATTTCTTATATTTCGTGTTGTGTACATTTTTGGCTGTGTGAGGCGGGCTGAATGAGGCTGCCTGAGTGAGGCTCGCTGTATGAGGCTGACTGAGTGAGGGCGACAGAGTAAGGTTGACTGAGTGAGGCTGGCTGAGTGAGGGGGACTGAGTAACACTGGCTGAGTGAGGCTAGCTGACTGAGCTGCAATTATTGCAAAGTAGTTGCTCTCAAATATAAACAAATTAATACACTTTGATGCTGTTTGCAAATACGATGAGAATGAGTTTTCAGAGAGCGAGAGAATATTTGGTCAGTGATTTTTCGATAATTTCATTGTAATGTAATTTTTGTCAAACTAGCCTGAATCGTTCTTTTTAATAAAATTATTCATTTTTTAATTTGCAGAAAGAGAGTGACAAGAAAAGTCTGAAAAATTTAACAAGAACCATTAAAAACTCGACAGAATCACTGAATATGACACGGAATAATGTAATAAATACTTGAAAACATAAATTAATTTTACCCGAAGCGTGTTCTTGATGATAATTACTATCAAACATACTCTCATAAATTTCAAGTCTCAATAAACCGACACACAAATACACAAAAACCTGGAAACACTCATAAATCTGGAGCGAGTCATTATACCGAAAACGCGTTTATAACATCTCGCAGCTGATAATACCAGCTATAAAAGCCGCCATGTGCGAAATATTCAGGCTAAAGGGGATACGTGACATATATGCAATTAAAAAGCGAGCACTAAAATTATCGATTAGTAATTTCGTTGCGCTGGCACGTTCTGCTTGGTACGGTTTGTCTGTCTCGAGTGCGATTTTTTTGCACCCTCCCTCCCTCCCTCTTCGCCTTCATGCAATGAGTGCTCGTCGCATAATACGATAAAAAATTGCGTAATAAGTTACAATAACCATTAGGGGCATGCAACGAGCCGGGTCCGGGTGCTTCCGCCGTGGCCTAGTGGCTCGTAACTCTAGCGGCCGACACACACTTCTTGTCTCCGAGCAGGTACTGAAAATGCTCGGCTTTGCCTGCAGCACCACCATTGCCGTCATCGTCACGGCCAACTCACCGTTGCCAGGCTAATGCTAAGTATATAACTTTATTAACCGAGCGTCGCGAACGTGTCGTGAATCAGAACAGCCCTCATGATACAGCGCAGAGCGAAAGGCACATTTTCTCATTTGAGGAAATTCGCCCCCCCCCCCCCCCAGAAACTGCTCTGCTCTGCTCAACATGTAGCGCACTAGCAGCTGGCATTCGAGGGACGACGTCAATTTTCCCTACGTAGATAAAAGCATATGTGCGAGCTTTTTTTGTTAATATTATGCTTTGGTTTAAACTACTTTCGGAATTTGTAAAATTAGTTCGGAAAATTGCTGGCATATATTTTAATTGATATTGTTCTTACGCCGCGAACTTACAACTCGCGGGGAAAAATTGCATAACGACGCTTTGTGCATTTGCGTGGTCTACGAACTGGATTACTTCAGGATCCTTCGAACCGATTTGTCACATGGTCCTTCGAACCGGATTATCACATGGTCCTTTGAACCTAATAATTACATGGTCCTTTAGAACCGGATTGTTACATATTCCTTCGAACCTGATAATTACATGGTCCTTTTGTACCGGATTATTACATGGTCCTTCGAAACTATTTCTTAGAAAGATTATAGATCACAGATTTGGTTAAATTTGTTATAAGGAATCCCCTTGTAGGGAGGCCCCCTTGTTAATAATTCTGAAAAATTCAATTTTTTGAAAATATTCACCTCCAATTGTTGCTCACCACTGACTTATTGTAGGTTTAATTTGATCCTAGGAGTCCTCTTGAAGTGGGGTCCCCCCTTGTTAAAAATTTTAAATTATGGAAATTTTGAAAATATATATCTCAAAACCCTCTGGTTAAAATGGTTGAAAATTTGAAATTTTTACTTTTACTTTGAAAGACTTTAAAAAGAAATACATATCAAATAGCAATTAAAATTAATCATTTTCTATAATTTCCGAGACACTTACGCAACTCCTCAGAGCAAGATTAGAAGGTCCCAGCACTTGACCACATATTCTTCTACCCACTCTTTCTCTATCTATCTTTCTCTGTCCTATGGCTGCCGCCCCCGTAAGCCCCAGTAAAATTATACACAAAGTTGTTGCCGCCGCCGCCGCCCCCTCTCAACGGTCCGAGCAACACGCCCAGCATTTGCAGGCGAGTCAACTACGGCCTCGGGCATAATTTCGGCCAATTTGTTGCAGTTCGGACCTCTCGTGGCATAAAACTAATAACGCGTCGCGCCCCCGAGCCCTGCGTAATATACATGTATGCGCGTTTAATGAAATTCCCACCGACATTCTCGGGGCAGCGAACGCGTCGCCGATATCTGCTTAGCGCCGCCGCCGCCGCCACCACCGAGCCTCTCCTACCCTTACAACAGGGCGACAGCTGGGTGTGAGTTGTAGTTGTGTTTGGCCGACACGATGGCGACGGTGGTGGACATTATGAGCGTGATATATAAAGCAAACACACAAATATATACGAATCGCAGCAAATATGTGCACAAACAGACGTTTGGAAGGCGAGTAGCGCACGGGGGCGAATGGAACGGAGCAAAAGGGTCTTAACGATGCTGTAATTTATTAGTGTTTGAATTAGGGGGAGGCGGAAGCGGTTTAAGAAAATTTAACGCGCGTGCACCGCATGCACAAACTCATAATCTCGTAATACGGCGACGAATTGAAATTAATTAATTAATTTCTACTGGAGATATGAATATGTCTCACCTTTGAAGAAATAAAAGAAATTCTCTCGTATGTCAAATATCACTAACATTAATTTTATTTAAATTACAAATTTATTTAAGAATGTCCAAAATACTCATGCGTCGTCTAAAAATGTATACGCGCAAGCGGTATTTTTAAGCGCAGCGACCGAGTACTATGCAAAGTCAGCATCATTGTTTATTTAGCTAAGTTTCTTCTGATGTTGTCCCCAGCATTCTTAACGACCCCAGTGATGATCCATGCGATCTGTTCAGATAGATCTGCTAACAAAATGAGCTTACCTGCTGACTTTGCTTACCAGTTAGTCGCAGCGTTATGCTGATTTTGGCATAAATACTGTGTGGCTCGGATACGACTTTGAAAATCGAATAAAACTATTAGTTACTAGAGATTTCTATTATCCTGTGGGACTCAACATTATTAACGATCTCATAGTAGTATACCAAATACATTTGGTCAAATCAGATAGTTCTCAGGGGACCCTCCAACGAAAGGACTCTTTGGAGCAGATTTAACTAAGTTAATGCCGACTCCAAGATTGAATCCATGTGATTCGATCTGATAGTTCTGGTAACAAAATGACTTTATCCAAGTTGCTGCTGATGTTGCATAGTACTGGGTCGCTGCACTAAGATGTTTTTCTTTAAAGATACAGTGTACATGACTATGATGCGACCTCGATATATCTAATAAATTTGTTAGTTACAACAGATTTCTATTATTCTGCGGAACAAACTATTCAACTCCTCAAAATTTTCAATAAGGGACGGACCCTCATTTCTAGGGAATCCTTTCAAGCAGCTTTAACTAAGGCAATGTCAAACCCTACAATGGCATACTAGATCCATGTGATATGATAGTTCTGGTAACAAAAGGACTTTACCCAGGTTCCTGCTGGCTTTGCATAGTGGTCGGCCGCTGCACTAACATACCTAAATCAAAAAAAAAGAACTAAATCATTACAATATTTTACATATTAAATGAAATTTTACAATTGTAACAACAATAAATCAATACATTTTACATTATTCAAATTGTAATATACTTAAATAATTGCAATTCAGCAATTATGCAAATCCACGCATTACCAGTGTTTTTGTAATGGAATTTCATTCAGGCGCAATTGATTGTTATTAAAAGGTTATTTATTTGCTTTAATTAAAGTTGGGCAGAATGGGGGCGGCGCGTGGCTGCACAGGGAGGCGGGTGGAAGCCGCCAAGGTCCATTGGGATCGGCGGCGTTGTCTCTTGTCGTTGCCACCGCCCATCTATCTCTTGTTTGGTAAATTATGTCCGCGTAATGGGATTATCGGCGGGGGCTATACAAAGTGTTTTGATTAATTTCGACCGCCGCGCGCCGCCACCGCCATCGTTACCGCCGCTCGGCTGAAAGCGCGTTTATCAATTGAGTTCAATTGGACGTTTGCGACGCGTTTGTTTTCAGCTTATAACTTTGCAATGCATCGAGATATCATCAAGCTATTTTTACTAGAGTAAAGCAGATTAAATTATCTATTAATTGCTCCTAGGCACGAATATGTTTGGATTTTAGAAATGGGATTTATTTGTAGTTAAACTTGAAATAAGCTAAACATTTAAAAAGTGGAAATTTTAAAGATTTTTGTTTAATTAGTGTGGTTTCTTGTAAATAACTTCACCTAGTACAGCTACAATGTTTCCCATTTCACTGAGGGGGTGAGGGTGGAAGAGCCCAAGAGCTGCCGGCGGCGGCGCGGCGGCGGGTTGCATTATTAATGTCCCAATGGTCCAAATTGACGCGATCCTATGCCAATCAATGGCCGTCGCGCAGGTCGTGCGTATCGGTCACGGCCGGCCGGATATCCGCTTAGTCTGGCACCGCATCTGCCGCCGCCCCCGTTGCCACCACCGATGGCACCAACGCTTGCCTCCTAACAGCAGCCGCGGCTTAACTGGATAAATTGCTGGCCCCTGCAGATTGCCGGTTCACTATACAATACACCCCCTCCCACTCTGGAAAGTACAACGCGACACATTAAAATAGGCAATAAATCTATGCGCTGGCGGTGGCAATGTTTTTTTTTGTGGCGACCGGGCATAATAAGAATGTTTTATGCATCAGCGCAATTCGTAAAATCGTAAATAAATAAACTCGCCGGGGGTTGATTGTGGGTGGATGAAGAGGCGAGAGCTCGCGCATCGATTTCGGGCACGCGATGCAACCCCCACGACTGCCACCGTCACCGCCTCCGTCGCGTCGCTTTTAACTAGAATTGTGTAATATAAACGGTAATATAAGCCATAAAGCCTTTGATTTATCATGTGTTACGCACTCGACGAATTTAATCTTTGACACATATAGTCGGTTAAACTGAGCGCGCTGCCGCCACCGCCACAATTCATATCCGTGCGCGCAGGGCAGGCAGGGTGCGCTAGGATTCTATGATGCAATCAACGTTGTATCACTATTAGTGCCTCAAACCAACGGCGTTATAATTTTTGGCTGAAACGCTGCAGTTTCGTACAATTTTTGCGACTTTATGGGGCTGTAAAATAATACCTAAAATGTCACTCAATGTGGGATTATAAAAATTTATAGATTAATAAATTTGAATGTGAGTTTATTAGGTATTCTGCAGTTAAGTGTTTTGTATACTAGATAAATTGGAAAACACATCAAATCACCTGACAAACATATATGTTATAAATTTTTACCTTTAACTCGCAACCATCAGATGTTTTTCTTTCGTTTCAAATATACGGACTGATTCATAGAATTTTACGAAAAAAAAACGTTGAACCGAGTTTAGGTCATTTCATCGAAAACTAATTCATCGATAGACTTTTCAACGTCAACAGTTTGTCGCGTACCTACATCATCGCGCGGTCGAATCTTCGCCACGTTTATAAAAACAGAACGAAAGGCTCAATTATTTTCAAAACTTGCATATATAAAGTTTCGAATATAGGCAATAATATAATTTTTGAATTTTTAAATTTCAAATATAGTTTTCGAAATTAATGCAATTCATTTGGTCTAATACATTTTATGACAATGAAACTACATTTTTATGATGAAAACTTTTACGTCAATTTTTTAAGAGGATAAAACTTTGAAACAAACAAGGCGGTCAATATGTAGGCGCTTTGATGATTGCACCATGATATAAACGATTTTTTTACCAAACGACTCAAAAAGACGAAAAATCCTCTTAATACAAATTATTTCTATGCATGGACTACAAGTACAAAATTTTTCATTCAAATCCATGACGGACAATTGAGACACTCGCTTTGTTAGATCACAATTAATTCGATTTTTATATATATAATTTAACCAATTTAATTCTATATAATTTAAAATAAAAATGATGGAAAATACTTTGTTGCTATTTTTAAAAGAGGATAATTGCTTATTAATAATTAATCAAAAGATCAGTTATTAAATAAACAATACGAAAATAAAACACTGAAGAAATCCAGTTTGAAAAACATCAATTTTACACCGACATCAATCTAACGATTCATTGGCTAATGATTAACGTTATCGATAATCAGTGATTAATGATAAAATCGAAACTTGTAAAGCTTCGTAAATCTCATTAGTCCACTTACCGTTTGGGGCAGGGAGAGTCATGGCGCAATGCTTAATAACATAACGCCAAAGCATTCCACATTCAACACTTCCCGACAATCCCTTTGGCTCTCGATGCGCGTATTGCGACAGTCATGCCGCCGTTGCCGTCAGCGTCAACCACCCCCAAGCACAGTGGATGGCGCTGGCTTTTCATCAAGAAAACACCATCGTGCGCCGCGCCACCACCTCGACGCTAATTTATTATTTAAAAAAATGCGGTGACTGGCGACTAATAAGCGAATCTCGCCGGGGATGATGAATGATGGATGATGACGCTGACGGCATGGCTGTACGTAATTAATGAATGCCTTCTCGCCGCTGACTTCGGGTGCTTTGTTGTTGTTTTCAGGTGACTGCCAGCAACGGCAACGGATGTGTTTGTGCTACGTCGGTGGTATGCAAGGACTCTGCCTGGACGCGTAGGCACGGAGACACATGCGCCATCAACAACGTGATGAGTTCGCAAGGTGAGTCTGGGAATTAATTAATCTCGCGCCGCGCCAACCGCACGCTCTCGTCGCCTCATGGCAATTTTCTAATTATATTATATCAAAAATGGATAAATTTCACGTTTAATGGGATTAGTTCAGATTGGTTTGTTTACCTCGAATATTGCCAAAGGTATGATGATCTTTCTCAAGGAGATTTCTTTGTTAAATACAGGAATAAACTTATAGGAAGAGGACACGGATTTGACTTTATCGATTTCAAACTTAGTAGACACATAGTATAAGACTAGAAAATAATTATGCTAAAGCCTTTGAGTTTAAGTCTCTAAAAGTAGCTAAGTTAGTCATTTTGGGAAATCCGCAGTTCGAATCTCGTTTTCTGTTAATTTTCAAAAAATTATATCGTCTGTGACAAATTTTAGTACATAATCAACGAAAATCTAAATTTTTAAATTTTCTGGAAAAAAAAACAATTTCAGTAGGGATTTGAACCGCAGACCTTTAAAGGAATTTTTAAAATTTTCTAATTGGAAAAAGACTAGGAAGTCCAGGAAGAATTATACTAGAGTCCTTAGTGTCCAATTACAAGTCAGTAGAACCACATATGGTAGTCTTTTTAGAAGATCCGCAGTTCGAATCTCGTTTTCTGTTAATATTTTAAAATTATTATTTATATCTTCTGTGGTAAAATTTAATGAATTATATTTCCGTCAAACCCATATTTTTAAAATTTTGTCGAAAACAAAAGAACCAATTTCAGTGGGGATTTGAACCGAAGACCTTAAAGGAATTTTAAAATTTTCTAATTAGAGAAGGACTAGAAAGTAATTATATACCATATAGTTCTTTGAGTTTAAGTCTCTACAAGCAGATATGGTAGTTTTTTTGACAGATCCACAGTTCGGATCTCGTATTTGGTCCATTCTTAACTTATTTTTTCCCACATCTTGTAAAAATTAAGAAAACTATTACAAAGTTATAGGGGAGGACACGGACTCGACACAAGTATCTTAGTAGTTAAAATAGTTCTGTTAGTAAATTCGAAGTTTGAATCTCGGTTTCCGTATTTTATTTTAACTTATCTTTTAATATAACAAATATTAAAAAAAAGGTAAAATTTAGTATATCATATATTTAGTATATAATATCGATGAACAAAGAAAGAAGCCAATCAGGATTCGAACTGCAGACCTTGATTCATAATTCTATCTTTATCTATCTTTATATATTTTTTAAATTTCATATATCATATTACATATTAAAAGATATAAATTAAAAATAATTTGAAAAATATTGTTTATAGATTAAGTTCATGCATTTGATGGGAAATTCATTCCGGATGCGTTTGGCAAATTCTCCTGATATTTTCAATTTTCAATTGCCACATGCAGCTGATTGTTGTGTTATCGCCCGTCGGGAGATGGTTATTATTCATAGCACGAAATAAATTTTCGTATTTTAGTAATTTAATTTGTTGGCGAGCATTGCACGCGGCCCGGCCCCGGCAATAAGGCTTAGCAATAATAATAACGGGCGCTTCACTCGATTATCTCGTGCGTGCGGGCTGCAGGGGCCTACGAACCGAAACAATTAATTGTGCATGACGTATTATAATTCCGATATCCACCATCCTGCGGGAGCACCAGCCACCCCACTCGCTGCCCCCGTCGCGCCCATCGAAATTAATTCTTCTCTAATCCTTTCGATGCAATAGCCCTTCGATTCGCAGGATTCGCACAATGCCACTATTTACAAGCAATTAGAAATTTGATAATGAAATTCGCTACTACAAATCCGGAGAATAATAGAAAGTGTGCACGATGGACGATGCTCTTGCGAAGCGGTTGACAGTTAATTGTTTTGTCATCAGTCAACAGAGGGGGAAACTCGGTAATTGACGTTTTCCTGCCAACGGCGACCTATCGCACAATTTCGCACATTTTCACAAATTTCAGGATGAATAAAAAAAACTAGGGGCGGCTTAAAGGGAAGGTTGGCTGGGCGGCTATAACATTTATAATTCCAGCGTTTCGTGGCGTTTATTGATGCTCGACACGCAAAGCCACCGCGTGCTTTGCGTAATAATAAAATCACCGTTGCGAAATATAAAATATCACCTGCGAACTTCGCGTAACGACCGTTTTTCACTGCCACTACACTATTTTCCTGGCCTGCGCATTTTAAACGATTAGAATGCATTGTTAAAGGGTGCGGTTGATTATATTTGCACTAGCGAGTGTTGCCCGAAATCCCGAAATTGGCTCAAAGTGATTTCTTATTAAACAGAGAGAAAAAAAACCATGTTCCAGTGGACTTAGAAAACTGTGCCTTGGTATAATTATACTATGAGACGTATATTATGAAATAAAGTGACACTCATCTTGAGATGTCCTGCATTTCCCAAGGCATAAAGGTTTTAAGATTGATTTTCGATAGTACGAAATGTAGCAACGTGAAAAACGGTTTAAAAATATGTTCCGGGGGTCTATGCAAATGGTCCCAATATCAAATAGAACTATGGGATGCACTAAACAAAATAAAGTTATTCCTATCCTGCAATGTATAGCAATAACTATACTCAAATAATGTTATTAAAGTGAAAAATGTTTTTATCGGAAGAAAACACGAAAATTTACCAAGTTCTGCAAGTCATCTATTGTTATCCCGTGGCAAATATAAACAAAGTGATTTAATGATTTAAATGAGCGGCGGTTGTTTATATTTTCGTTACCGGGTGTTACCCGAAATCCCGAAAGTGGCTCAAAGTGATTTCTTGTTAAATAGGGAGAAAAGAAAAACATGTTCCAGTGGACTTAGAAAGTTTTGCCTTGGCATAATTATACTATGAGATGAATATTATGAAATAAAGTGACTCTTTTCCTGCAATGTCCTGCATTTCCCAAGATATAAATGCTTTAACATTGTTTTTCAATAATATGACATGTAGCAACGTGAAAAACGGTTAAAAAAAATATGTTCCGGAGGTCTGTGAAATTGGTCCCAATGTCAAATAACACCATGGGATGCACGAAACAAAATAAAGTTATTCCCATCCTGCAATGAATTGCATTACACATTCAAATAATGTTATCAAAGTGAAAAATGTTTTATCGAAAGAAAACACGAAAATTTACCAAGTTCTGCAAGTCATCTATTGTTATCCCGTGGCAAATATAAACAAAGTGATTTAATGATTTAAATGAGCGGCGGTTGTTTATATTTTCGCTACAGGGTGTTGCCCGAATTCCTGGAAACGGCTTACAATGTAATAAATATATCGAAAGAAAATACGAAAATTTACCAAGTTCTGCAAGTCACCTATTGTTATCACATGACAAATAGAAACAAAATGATTTAAATAATCAAATGGTGTCACAAAAATATATTCAAGGGGAAAAATAAGAGATACAGCTCCAAAAACATGATGTCATGTCCAAGAACGCGATAAAAATTACATGTTTAACATGCATATTCAATAAAATAATACAACGAGTGAATTTTGAAAATTTGAACTAGCTTTGACCAAAACCAAGGACTAAATCCAGCTTTTTTGCAAAATGAACCACTGCGCGGCGGTTGTTTATATTTTCGCTACCGGGTGTTGCCCGAAAACAAAAACAGCGAGAAACACGAGAATAATTCGCGCGGAAATTCACTCCCTTTGTTGACATGGAGCACGCGTAATGCTACCACTCCATAATGTAAGTGCGCGTAATAGTTAAATTGTGTGCCAGGTCATGGCGTGGTGTGGCTCATCCCCGCGAGCAGGACCCGATCGAGGCGGGCGCAAAACATAAATGCAAATTATGCAAACAAACAAGAGGCAATGTGAATTATACGGATTGTTTACACGCGCGGCCATAATTATAATGCCACTCTGTCTCCCAGTCTCGCTACTGGGACTACTCCTCTGCCAACAGCAGACGACCGGAAGCTACTACTGCAGCAGGAATAGTGCGAAACGTGTATTGACGGGCGCTATAATGACGAGAATGAAAATTAATGGGCTGCTATAGCCACAAACCGAATTGACCTAGTTTATAGCTGCTCGAAATTAATTTATTACCAAAACTTGGTGGGTAATTAACTGATATGTTTACTAGTCACTGTTATTTAATTCTGAAATTGGAATTATTCAATTTGCGACTTTGATTTATTTATTAATTCTTAGTTCTTGAGAACATATGAATTAATTTCAAGAGTTGTTACAGTCGGGAGATGGATCCCGATGTGTTTATACGCACATTTTTGGGAATGAAATCCGTTTGAGGACAACTCATCTCTTATATTTTCTCACTGTTTTTCTTCTTTTTCTTTTTTTTCAGTTTATTTTCCGCGTGTCTCACGTGTGATTTCAGCCTCCATTTTCGGTCGTTGCAAGGGTGCAAATGAAGAAATATGAAAGACATAAAGTTACCGCTAACGACTTCCTTCTTCGGTAGTTGGGCACCCCTTGCGCTCGCTTTTCACGTAGAAAGAAAAAGCAAGGACATGCACAATGAGCACGCACGTCGTAAAGCAAATCAAACGAGCATACCCGACGCCAAACAAACGCAAAAAGGTACGCCTGGCGATGGCGCTGGGGGGTGGCAAATAAAAGAAACCTCTAACGAAGCATGTTTGGCAACCTTCATGCGCATTCCACCTGGAGAGTTAGTGTTTTAACTGTTTCGCAGACATTAATCTTACGTAAAGATAACTTATCTTGGTATAAACGAACGAGGTAGAACTGCGAAGTTAATGATTCATCTCTTAATTGCGATGTAATCACGAAATCACATAGTAGGAGGGAAGCTTGGATAAAGGTATTAGGGGCATTGTTGAGGGAATCGGATTCCAAACCCAAATCCAAACCCAAACTCACCCAATCGAAGATAAACACCGGAGACAACAGGGAAGATCAAGAAGGGACATCTTATTGTCTAACTACCAGCCTTCTTAAATTGCCATTATCGGCAATTATTTAACAGTTAGGTGGAATACTAATACTAACGAGGAATAGTACTAGTAGAATTTATAGATTCAGATACGTTTTTGGGAACACATGTTGACGACTGACGTTAAGGACTTTCAATCATTCCTTGGTTGCACCTTTCTTGCGCGTTCATTTTTTATTAGATTAGACGTGCGTATCGGACGTCTTAACGCCCTCGATTCACGCTCATCTCGTGAGGGTGGTAATAAATGATTCCCGAGGCCCTTCACTTTTTATTTCGCGGCCTAATAGGATGTGCAGCGTCGAAAAAGCGCACTGATAACTCCAAAAGTCCGGTTTATCTCCAACTACGCCGGCGTACGATAAAAAGTGGGGGAGGGCGGCGCTGCACACGGACATGGGAGGGGTGTAACCGCGTCTTAGCTGAAGGACGATTTTCGTGCAGGGTTGTTAATGGTTTGCGAAACATGAGCACACACAGCATGGGCGGAATTTAAGTGTGTCGTTGATGGGATTTAAAGGACGACTTTCACGGACGCACAATTTATAGTTTCGTGATAGTTTGATGAGTTTTACTTTCTGGGTGAGGGGATGATACTAAGGGAAGTTCGATATAATTGAGGGATTTTTGTTATCAGGGTCGTCGGAGATGTATCTAACCTTTTAGAGAAAAAAGAAAAACATTGAATACAAAAAAATCCAACAAGTTAGAAGTCAGTTAGCCTGATAAATAAATATATATCTGGTATGATGTTTATTTTTTCTAATTGACTTCATTATGATAATTGATTATTATGATTGCAAATCTGAAAACCGTTTTGTTCTATCAAGTAAGGTTTTTGAGATATGTGATCTTTAGTCAACATTTGTTTAATTAATGCCATATTTCAAAAACGGTGATGTCGGTGATAGAGATAGGTTTGTATATAATCATACCACTGTGAAGATAGTAAAAAATCCCAGAAAATAATTTTATAGAGATTTCCATAAGAAAAAAATACAAGAATAAAATTTGAACGTACCCCTTCTCCTTTACAAATGTTCTTTATATGACTCATATGAGTACAAATTTGGCGAGAGACTTTTTTTTGTTGGCTCGGTGCAAGTACCCTAAATCATCCTTTTAGGGCACTTGCACCGAGTCAAAAAATAAATAAATAAATTAATAAAGTAAGCAATTTTCAATTAAGTCGTCCATAAGAGGGCGTATTCACTCGATTTTCTTCGAAACAAGACGAGGGTGCCTCAAGATGTTCAAACAAAAATTGTTGCAAATTCAGAGAGGAATAGACTGATGAAAGAAAATTCATGATCGAGTTGGTGCAGATAGGAGAAAGGCTTAAATAAAGAGATAATGCATTGAAACTTGTACCAAAATAAAAACTCATTATAGTGCATCGCATGGCATCATTAAAACTTAGTTTTTTTGCAAATTAAGCAGTAATTTGTAGTTTCAATTGAAATTGCCCCTTAATGAGTGCTCTATTTCATTATTTCTTTATTTAACTCTTTCTCTTATCTGCACCAACTCGATCGTGATTTTTTTACATCAGCATATTCCTCTCTGAATTTGCAACAACTTTTGTTCGAACATCTTGAGGCATTCTCGCCTTATTTCGGAGAAAATCGAGTGAATATACCTTCTTATCAATTGAAAATGGCATATTTCAATCGTCCCTTTAGGGCACTTGCACCGACCCAAAAAAATGACTCTCTCAAAATTTGTACTCATTTCGGTCATATAATCAACATATGTAAAGAAGAAGGGGTACGCTCAAATTTTATTATTTATTTTTTTCTTATGGAAATCTCTAATAAAATTCTTTTCTGGGATTTTTTACTAACTTCACAGCGGTTATAAGCAGCATGTCTTAATTGTCTTGAAATCATACTCAACAAGTTTTGGTTGTAATTCAATTAGACTATCAGATGTATGCTTGTTTATCAGTCAAACTGACCAGGATTTTAATAGTGACTAAAAAGGTTTAGCATAACATTTCTAGTCATATTTTTTGAAAATAAAAATCCCTGCCCGTGTAAAATCTAAAAAAGTGTTGATTACATGTCATGTCCCTTTATTGTTCTCGAAATTGCATCCTGCAAACGCCATATAAAATGATAACCGGTATTTCTACGGCGTGCGACATCTTTAGTGGAAATCTGAAAGCCTACTATTGCCAGAATCAGCCATCAACTTTTACAACACTCATATTTTCTGCTTTGTTATGTTTTTATCTGTACGTAACGGTGAATCCTCTAAGGAATGTCATCGTGGAGAATTTCTAATACAATTTGAAGGATTTATAATTATTACAACCTTCGTTAAAAGAAAAATAAAAGAAGAATAAAAACTAAATAATAATATTGTATTTGTTCCAAAGACCTGGCTATCGACCATACTGGTCCCTCAGCATTGATTTATTGTTTTTATGTGTTCTTATATTACATGTTAATATTGTGATTGTCATGTGATGTTATTGTTGTTGCTGATACTTGTGTTGAATTGTTTTATATACGGATTCCTGTTGTGTGTGAGTCTTTAGTTGTTATGTCAGTGGTTTTATTAGACATGTCAGACGATGATGAAATATCGATATTTGTCTAAATCGATTTTTTTCAATTTTTCGATATATCGATATCGAAATATCGTCTTGAAAATATCGATATTATTAATATCTATTCATAGGAACGCCACCTGTATATGGGTTTCATTAAATATAATAATTACAATAATAAATAATAGTAGATCAATGTAGCATCGTTATTTATGTTAATCTTAAGATTCCAACAAATATCGATGAATTAAGATTATTATATAGATCCTAAAGCGAGGAAAAATTGCCAATTTTGAAATTCTCAGAATGCTTTACAGATGGCGGTTACCTCAATGACATGTCAAAACGATATCAAAAATGTCGATATATCGATATTATTAAAAATGAAATTATTGATAAATCATCGATATTTTGAGGGCCGACATATCGATATTTATTAATATCGATATTTTTTTGAGATGTCTAGGTTTTATACTTTTCATGTGTGTTAACTGTTGTGGATTGCGCATATTTGCGATTGTTGATTTGAAGAGTAGTTTTTATTGTGTGGTTTTGTATGTGAATTAGTGTGAATTCTTTGAGTTATAATTGTGAATAATAGGTGCCCACCTCGGAGACTCGAACCCCGTCCGACTGCGTGGTAGACCGAAGTCTTACCAACTATGCTGCCCAGGTGGCCGAAAAAAACTATTTCTTTGGAAGAAATTATTTTATTCTACAACCTTTTCTACCACATAGTGGTGTAAGGGATTAGTAACTTTCACCCGGTCCGATCCGGTCTCGCTACTGATGGTACTACTCTGAACTATTATGCATGTAACGGGGACCGTTGCAAGCGTTTTTACCGCGAAATCAGGAGTTCGCGGACGGCGCCGCAGCTGCTTGTTGAGAGAGAAGACCAACGCCCAACTACGTCCGACGTTGCTCAACTGCAATGATCTAACGAGCACTGAGCTCCACAACGCGGCAAGCCGCCGTTCTTTGAAAATATCGTTCTCAAATAATGAAAATGACTGTAAGCATTTTCCCAAATGATAATACCAATCGTAATAATAACCTCATAATAATAGCAGCAATTTCAAAAAAATATTGTACCTGGGTTATTAGATAGCCAGTTGTGGCAAGTCGCAGCAGGAATGGCAAGTCAACGAGACTGCAACGAAGGTTTTCAGCGACGGCAGGACTGCCAACGTTACAATGGCAACGATTATGAGCGTTATTTAGACGTGGGCTGTCGGGATTGTCCTACATCCTGCCGCGATCCAAACGACCTGCGTCCTGCCGTCATGTACCTAGTCCTTAGTAGAACTTCCTCAGACGCGCTTCGTTTGCACGGCGTGGTGCGGCGGGTGTATACATATTTGTTCATTGCGCTTGTGCTTTTGTTTGTGCCACGGGTTTTCGTGTTGGGCACTGCCGCCAACATGTAGCACCACCACAAGAGGCCGTTTCGCGGCTACGTGCAGCTCCTTCGCCCACAGATATACACCCCTTCCATGGTCCTGTGCGCCGGCCGGAATCAGGTGCTTTAAGTCAGGAGTTAGTGTTATTGCTTTCTGTCTGCGCGAAAACAAGCAAAACTAACAATATGGACAATATGATCTCGTAAACCTATGAATTACTCGAATTAACAGCAGCAAAAATCTATTACGCTTTGCGCTAAACTCCTCGGATTATTCTCATCTCGATTCGTTTGAATTGCACATCCATTTTACAGTGGCGATATTTTATAGCTGTTTATATTTATGTGGGTACAGGCAGTATATTTTAAACCAAGTTCGAGGATGGTTTTAACCCCCGTACAAACCAAAGTTTGCGGTAAAACCATAGGTGCATCTCGTGGGAGTAGTTTAGATACGTGTACCGCGTCACTGGACTCTGATATATACTAATGTTTCCTCTTCTTTTTACTGTTTTGTGTAACTTTTTTTTGTGTGTGAGAGATTATTTACTCCCAAATTTGTATTATTCAGTGAAACCTGGTTATAATGGAATGTTCCTATGTCTTTACGTTCCGAGTAGATTTTTTTACCGATTTATTTCCGTTAAATGGACAAAAATAACGAAGGAGGCACACCCGTCCTTATATGGAAAAAATATATGGAAAAAAAATTATTATTCCATGAATCATGCTTGTTGAACACACTGGATGCGCGCGTTCGGTTGTCAAAAAATATCGATATTGATAAATATCGATATATCGGCCTCAAAATTTCGATATTTATCGATAATTTCATTTGCCATAATATCGATATATCGATATTGAAAATTTTAATATCGTTTTGACATGTCATTGACGTAACCGCCATCAGAGAAGTATTCTGAGAAGTTCAAAATTAGCAATTTTTCTTTTTAGGGCTACATTTTAAGCTATATTTTACATATAATTCTCTTTAATCCATTGATATTTGTTGGAATCACAAGATTAAGACCACCATGGATTTTTTGCTAGTATTGCAATTATAATACTACAACTTTTATGTATTATGGCAATTATTATATTTGCTGGAAAGACTGATAGATCTATATATGTATTATTATTAGTAGTACTAGTATTACTTTAAATGTCAATTTTCGCCGTTATCATAAGATTATTAACAAAAAATCAAGGATATAGGTTAGGAATGATCACTACAGTTTGTTGAGACATGAAAATTTCGATTTGATCAATATTGATAATATCGAAAAATTGGAAATATCGATTTCAACAAATATCGATATTTTACCAACGTCTGACATGTCTAGTTTGAATGGAAGCAGGTATATCTAACGCGATTCAGCGATCAGAAGACCAAAAGCACGAAACTCGGGTTTCGCGGAGTTTTTGAAGAATAAACAAACTCGAGTTTGGGTAGTTTACTGCCCAAGGCAATGGCCTTGTAACACTGACTTGTAACGCACGTGGTAAATCGCGATACAAATAAATTTATATTCCGCGTGGGTTGTTAACGGAAAAGGGGTTCAACGAAGAAGTTTGAATAGGCTCAGTGTCAACTAGTAGCTCAAAAGCGTAAGTTAATCATCATTGTCAACTTAAGTAACAATATTAACAAGAGAACATGTAATTATTTAGCGCAATTAATGAATTTTTAACACGGAAAGAGAAAATTTGAAGCGCCCGACCGGCTTTGAACCAGCGACCTTTGGGATACCGGCCCAACGCGCTAGCAACTGCGCCACGGAGGCGCCTTATTTGGGAAAGGCTGTAAAGGTTATCAGGATGACCGGAATGCCAATAAAGGTTAGGTTATTAACAAGAGAAAAAGAAAAAGGAAAGATCCAATCTGAATATTGTCGACTCTGGGCCTACGTTGTTCAAAACAGCGACACAATCACTCTCGAACTAAAATCCGCCGAAACGCGTGGTGGTGTCTAACGTTTTTACAAACGAGACCGGACTGAACTCTTTTACGCTGATCGGGAAGGAAGAAGGCTCGCGTACGTTACAAACTTTGTTGCGCGTTTCCCACCCATAAAGCGAAACATGCGCACAAAACCTGACAAGCGAAAACGGACCGTAACAGACTAAACGTGCGACAAAATTATTCGCACGGTTTCGCAATTTTCCAGGACTACATTTTGCTCAAGATTTTTTATTCACTCTCAATAAACTAAGAAAGTCCAATGAAAAACCAAAATTGTGTAACAATTATAATTCCCTATTATCTCATATAAAGAAATACGTGTAAATTTAAATATATGACAGGATTAAAACCAATTATAAAATAATCAATGGCTGGGCTAATTCAATTCCTCTCCTCTCCTATGTGCGTAATTGTTTCTTCCTGCATTTTCCCTATTTGCATGCGCACAACTGTAATTATATGAATAATAGAATTTCCTCATTAACGATTGCAATTTTACGCTCGCTATAATAAATATTACGCCGGCCCGAAAGTTGCATGCGAATGCAGTTTCGTGCTCCAGTTACACCGCCCCCATTTATTTACCGCCCCTCATACCATCATGGCATCATAACAAATGCGAATTATTGCAACACGAATGCCACACGCGTATTACATGAATTTCCTGTAATAACAGTTTCACATCGTTCCTCTCGCATCGATCCGCGTATTACCTTTCAATAATAAAATCGCATAAAATATTAACCTAGCTTTCAATAACGTGCAAATTTACGGATCACATTTGGACAGCTCCTGTACACAATTGTTGTTAATGAGTGGGAAATTATGTAGTTTTCATTAAAGTTTTATTGCTAAAATGCCTTATAACTTTGACAGGAGTTATCTAACACGTTGTCTGGGCGGACAACAGTTATGCTTGGCATAGCGCATGCGTGCGGTTTGCTGACATTTTTTGACGGCGCGTTGTAAGCAAAGAGTGCGCAGTTTACGGAGCCAAACCACAGTGCCTGGTTAGTAAAAGCAATTTTCCGCATGCGTGTCAGCATAACTAAGCGTAGTTGTCCGAACCGACATAATTCATACGTAATACTTTTTTTGAAGTCGAATTTCCATATTTAAGTCAAAAATGAGTTCGAATGTATTTTTGAGTGCCTCGTTTTTTTCTTATTGTGACTTGCGCATCTGCGTACACTCTAGCGTCCGTAATTTCCGTCATAAACGAAAAACCAAAATGTTTTTACAAAGCTTATAAAATTATCTTGAATATTACGTCGAGTAATTTTAAGAAAAAGTTCCTAATTACATATTTTTATACTGTTTTAACTTTAAGTTCTATATTTCGCATCAAAATTCGAATTAAAAAACACGAAAAAATATATAAATAGATGTTTTTTTTTTTCAAAAACAATGAACGAATTTTATTATCTATAAAATTAATCATTCATCATCATAATCGATTCAGCAGAATTTTCTCAATCGTGTACGCAAAATTTAAAAACGAATTTAAAGTTGAAGAACGCCATATATTTTTCTCAACTTCATGTACTATAACTTCTTAAGTATTGAAGCTGTCGTCTTGAATTTTAGAGAGAATATTCTTGAATAGTTTGGCTATTATAGACTTTACTCTATATCGACTGAATCGATTTTTGAAACCTGGAAAATAACCATAAACTTCTGACTCTGAATATGTCATGAGAAATACAATTACTTTGAATTGGCAGTTGCACAATGTTTCTCTTCGTATATTCAGTTCACAAATTATTATTATTTGAGGAACAACTTGCTTGTTACCAAGAATTGATTATTCTAAAATTTATAGGTCATGCAATATCAAATTCAGAGTAATTTCTGTGTCTTCCTGCTATTCCTTGAAGAATCGATCCGGCAAAATTTGTACCGCAATAAACATGTACAAATTGATATCGAAATTCATATTTTCATATCGTCCTAAATATATTGTTGCGAACAGCAACATCAACCCGCGAATTAACGCGAATCTTTTATTTTAGCAGGATTCGTGGACTACCCGTCCG
>JAODAC010083773.1:0-42382 GCA_027575185.1 Mimaenictus wilsoni | reverse complement strand
GCATGTTTTCTGAAAATATGGGCTCTATAGCTGATATAGTTTCCGAGATATTTTGATTTTTCAGATTTTGAAAATTTGACGAAATTTCAATATATCGTCATAATTTTCTATCTATTTATTCTCAGATAGGTCTCAAACTATGCTATCTTATAGAGCGGAACGTGCTGATTCAGAAAATGACAGAATATATGAGGGTCGATTTTGTCGTTAGTTATTCCTATAATTTATAACCAATTACATATTAAATTCTTGAAATCAATAATCGAGTACATTCCAAGCCCAAGACTATTACTCACTTTATTTATAGGTCACACTTTGCCCTCAATTAAACCCCTATTAATAGTTCATCAATAATACTTTTATTTATGACTTTACGTGCTATTTATTATCGAAATTATCCACTTCATCGTCTACAGTATGTTTCGTACAATATAAACCTTATAACAAACCGTAAAGGTACATCGTGGCTAATAAAGTTTAATTGTATATTTTATTGTTTGTTTTAATAGCTCAATTGTTTGAAATGATTCATGCGCAAATGTTTATTAGACTTAAACTTGAAATGCAGACGCGTTGAACTTGAAAATCCGCAGGCCGGATACATACGAACATTTATGATGCTCCGAATAATAATGGTCTATAATTATAGTCGATGCTGAGACAGAAATAGATGTATATTTTTGTTTGGTGAAGGTTCCTACTGGTATATTATCGTTGATGTAATCTTAATTTTCTTGGGAAATATCATAATTTTCGATTAAAGACATTGTTGTTCAATTTGTAGAATTGGAATAGAATATTGTAATTTAGATCGAAATCTAACATAGACATACTTAATCGAAGAACTAACATCGATTAATAATAAGTGTCAAAATTATTAGATATATTTTTGCGTCAATGATCAGTAGATAGAATTAAAATGAGGCTTTGATGGCTTGGACGCGAAAATCGACCACCACCGATCGGGTTAAAACTTTCAGGGTATTATGTTAGATAGTTTCGGCGTGTTCTGATGAGATATGGGCGTTATGTTCGGAATACTTTCTGAGATATGGCTTCTCAAATTCAAAACTTCAAAAAACTTTCAAAAATTTAAGTTAATTTTATCCGCTTCTACTTTCTCTTATACTTACAGATTTTAAACCCGTGTCTATTCTTATTAATAAATGGTTATCACTGAATCGATTAAGATCAAGCATAAGTTGCTACGACGATTCGTTTCGAAGTTATAGCATTTAATAGCAAACGAAAGCTGCTTTGGAGCAAAAATCGGTGACTCGGTTTTTAGCTCCCATAACAGTCCATGTAATATTTTTCAAAATTCCAAAATCAACTATTTTCAATAAAAAATTAAATGTATTCAATGATTCATATATCACGTTATTCTCTATTTTATAACCTATTAAATGGTATACAGCTTATTACTATCCTATTTGGACAGGACCCTTTTATGAGGGTGAATATAGACGATTTTCATTTTCACTACGCTCCACTATCCACTATAGACACCACTATATTCACCACAAAAAAGGGGTTGAACACAGATGGCATAGAATTTTTTTAAATACCATTTAATAGATTATGAAATAGACAATATGCTGATATATCACTGGTTGAATAAATTTTACCCTTTCATATCGTAAACAAGGAGTAAAGTCTTCCCTTAATTTTGAGGAATCTTTGACTTTTTTCGGGCCAAACGCCGCAAATCGGCACAAAAAATCCCATTAACCGAAATTATATCAAAGTACTAAGTGCACACAATATTTGACTCATATCGGCATTGAACAATCCGTAAATACTGTTAGTATAAAATCAAAGCTGCAGACTATATCAAACAATATAAACCCAATTTTGTAATTTTAAATCGTTCTATAAATGAAAATCCCTGAAATTTATCTAAACAACGACGTAGAATATCAATTAAAACTAAATAACATAAAAAACCTATAAAATTGAAAGCATAAATACTGGTAGTAGATGCACGTTTTTGCAAAATATAGGTCAATCGCCTCCACGGATACAGGTACACTTGTGCAGCTTCGCGTTTATTAAAAGCGCATTTGAATAAAACATGGTATCGCATTCACCACATTCACCGGTGACTGCCTAATAGCAATACTCGTTATCCACGGTTCTCAACTCATAATAAAGTCTACATATTAAATTAAATAACTGAATACGTTCATTATTACATTTCCGTATTCAAGTAACATTCAAGTATTAAAAAGTAGGTTAGGTAAATACCACATGCCCTTCAATTTAATGTGGTAAACTTATAAAATGTTTGCTATTTGGTATTCGGTAATACTTTGATGTTTTTTTTATTATGTCAACGGACGTTTTACATGATTTTCAACGTTTTACTGGTTTCTTCGCCTGTGTTTTAGTGGAACGCCACGAAAAAATGCTTGTGATTTATTTGCTTTAAACTGTAAATAGCGCACAGTTTGACAAAAATATTTACATCAGCATATTGTCTGTTTCATAATCTATTAAATGGTATATAGTTTATTACTATTCTCTATTTTCAAGACCCTTTTATAGGGGTGAATATGGACGATTTACCACCGGTTCACTTCACACTATATATACACCTCAAAAAAAGAACTGTACATAGGCAAATTGCACCCTTTGGCGATTTATCTGATTTGTAAAAAATATATCAGCATATTTTCTATTTCATAATCTATTAAACGATATACAATTTATTACAATACTATATATGCAGGACCCTTTTATGAGGGTGAATATTGATGATTTACATTTGGTCCTCTACACACTATATACACCTCAAGAAAAGGGTTGTACCTAGGCAGGATAGTAATAATCTAAATATCATGTAATAAATTATGAAATAAACAAAATGCTGATATATTAGTTGTTGAGTACATTTTACTCTTTCATATCATCAGCAAGGAGTGTAATCTACCTCTAATTTTAAAGAATCGTTGACTTTATTTTCGGGCCAAATTGTACCCTTTGGCGATTTATCTAATTTGTAAAAAATATATCAGCATATTCTCTATTTCATAATCTATTAAACGATATATAATTTATTACAATACTGTATATGCAGGATCCTTTTTTGAGGGTGAATATTGATGATTTACATTTGGTCCTCTACACACTATATACACCTCAAAAAAGGATTGTATATAGGCAGGATAGTAATAATCTAAATACCATGTAATAGATTATGAAATAGACAAAATGCTGATACTTTAGTCGTTGCGTACATTTTAGCCCTTCATATCAGCAAGGAGTAAACTCTACTCTTAATTATGAGGAATTTTTCACTTTTTTTTTGCCGTTTTACATGATTTCCAAAGTTCAACTGGCTTTTTCGCCTTCGTTTTAGTTGAAATTAATGTCATTCACCGAACGCCACGAAAACATACTTGTAGAGATAACTTGAACTGATTTATGTAAAAATTTATTCGCTTTAAAATGTGCTTTAAATTATGCACAGTTTGAAATAAAAAGTTGGTTGCTTGCCATTTGCTATTAGTTTGATAAATGTCTGCATCAAGGTAATCAAAGGAAAATATGTTTTATGTAACAGGAAAACACGTTTGTAAATTATGATTAAGTTTACCACCAATATTTTCACAGAATTATTCATTTTGTTAGCTATTTTTGTCTAAAAAAACGACATAAATCCGATTAGGAATGCAATTATAGCAAATTTTCTTTGGGAATGATTTTTAGGGGAATATGTATAAAAATATTTCGTCAAGAAATCAAATACGTTCACTAAAATACTACAAAAAGTGTATTTTAGTGAACGTATTTGATTGAACCGAACAACTTTTTGGTGAACTACTCTAAAAATTTCTCCTAAATGTCCTATAGTTGGCCTTTTAAGAGAATTCTTTTAAGGAAAATATTTTTGTAAATTATGAGAATTGAGTAGCATTCCATGCTCACATGTCGGAAAGATAGAAATGTTCGATAGAGAATAAAATATATCAAGTATTATTTTATTTGCAGATTTCTATACTACAAAAATGAATACAACCTCACCAAGAAACTCCCTAGTCAAACTTGGTTTATACCCCAAACAAAAGTCACTCAAAGTCATGATTTTGGGCCAGGGAGGTGTTGGAAAATCAGGTATCACAATCATATCCATCCTTATCAAAAAAATGAATAAATAAATAAATAACGAGTACTTCTAGCAATGGTTGTGCGATTCATAACAAAACGCTACATCGGCGAATATGATCCAACCCTGGAGAAGATCTACAATTTCCATTCGGTGATTGACAACGAATTGATTTATTTTGATATATTGGACAGCGCTGGACAACTGGACGTGAGTTTACTTTCCATTTACGTCCTGTTGGTTTTTAGCGATTTCTCCATCATACGCAGGAGAATGAATCATGCACACTGGAGGCAAATATCCGCTGGGCCGAAGCGTTCATACTGATGTATTCCGTCACCGACAAGTGCTCGTTCGACGAGTGCTACCGGCTAAAGTTTCTGATCAACTACAACAAACGCAGGAAACGGCTAGGCGGTGGCACAACGTCTACGAAGGATAGCTATCTGGATATACCGGTGGTTTTGGTTGGGAATAAGATTGATCAGGTCGAGGATCGGATGATTTCGTCCGAGGAAGGCCAGCGACGGAGTAAAGAAATCGGCTGTGTTTGTTTCCATGAAATATCTGTACGGGAGAGTATAGATCAGGTAAATTTTACTTGTAATAACCTAGAAATCATTGAATTATTCTGACCGCACCTTAAAATCTCTAAATCTATTTGAATAAGACCGAAAGGAATGTGATTTTCTAAATTGGACCTTGCCTCTGGTGCCTTGAACAATCAGATCTATATCAAAATCATATGACTCACGGGTCACTTATTCGGGCAGACCGATGACCCGCGGATCATGTGTCCGTCGGAGGTCTTCTCGCTGATATTCAAGACTCTGACACGTTCCTCTATTATTCAGAGAGGCGATTAGATTTGGTCCCACAACGAGAAACGGTGCCGACCCCTGATGCGTCCAATGCTTCTTAATAGAGATAGTTAGGATCTTTTTGGCTCCTCTTCCTAGAACTAACTAGACTCGAACTATCTTCAATCGTATATTAATAGGTGTAGAACCAATTTCTTACTAATTTCGAGTGATCCCCTTCCAAAGGGGTCTAAATCTTCTTGGGTTTCTAATGTCCCAGAGGAAACCCCTTCTTTCTGGTGGGTTATGATGTCCCAAGGGAAGGAGGACATATCCGGACTCACTTGAGGGTCATAGGACATCATGGAGACATCCAAAGAAGATCTTAAGATCACCCATGTGAGGGCTAGAGAAGTTCACTAACCCAAAAGTCTCTTGAATAGTCAAATTGACCTGTCCTCTTGTCTCACAGCCATATGTTATCAAAAGCGGAATGACTTAATCAATTTAAACCTCTCTGCCTTCTGACTACAACTAACTACGACATAGTAAATCCGAAAATGGGATAACGTGATCAATTTATATCCTCCCTTCTGAGGAGAAGGCTCGGGAATAATCTAAGATACTCTAATCAAGATTTTCTCGAAAGAAACCTTTCTCTTTAAGTGTTCTGTATTCAGAAATGGTCTTTATTCAGGTATGGTCTGTATTCCGAGATTGCACCAGATTCTGGCGGGTCCTCTCCAAATGTCCAACGAAACTAAAACGCTCCTGCAGCGACAATAAAGAGCCCATCTCCCCGGAAACTATCCGCCTGCTATGCTCGGCTGCAGCCATATCCCCGAGTGGATTGAGCACAAAGTCCTCAACGTCCGCCCTGGGTCGAAGATGGACAGAAGGTGAACTGGACGAGGCCGAGGAAAGCAACCTCAGCAAGGAAGGAAGCGTCTCTGGCGACAACGAAACCCCATTCCGAGAACGTGCCTCCACCGATGGACACTTAATGCAGAGGACATGGAAGTGGAGATATCCACCACCCACGTCTAACCAGCAGCTTGGCTACTATCCGTCCAGATCCGAACGCCGGATGAGCATTTCCATGCGCGGCAACAACGCCAGCTATTGATGTCAGTGTGTTGCCATACTGTTGCTACAAACTTCACTATCTGCTACACTGTGCTAAATGTGCGTCATTTTGAAACTGCTGTGATCTATGTAAACGTATGTAAACCATGAATGTACACAGATAAACAGATAAACAATGAAGATTTAAGAATATAAGTAAAGTGGAAAAATGGGTTTATTCCTGTATGGGTTCATTCCTGTATATAAGCACCGTGCTCGCGAAAATAAGGGGAGTTCCGACCGAGGCCTGGGTGAGAGTGTTTGATTTCTTGTGCTCCCATGATTCCCTCACTTCAGACGACGGTTAGTCGTCCGCCAGCAGTCCAACGAAAATAGTCTGATAGTCTTTGGCTCAGCAGTACGGCGTCGCAGAATTGTGGTGTTCGCGACTGAAAGCGTCGGCCTGCTGATATTCACGTCACAGGCTAATGAGAATATTCCTGGTGAGACCACATTTCCTTGACCATCAGCTGGAGGTCTCTGTTCCGAGTTGTAAAAGCAAAACTAGGCAAAATGTTATTGACACAATAGTACGAATGGATCAACATGAAAATACAGCCATCTTGTACTGCTGTGATTTATGTTAACGTTTACAAGCTATTAATGTACACAGATAAACAATGAAGTAAGATTTACGAAAGTCAAGTGGTAAAATAGGTTTATTGCTACTTTCAGTCAGTGTTTAGAGTTTGGATTTAAGTCTGGCTTCGATGTGGATAGCCAAAACGCCATCGTCTTCATTTCCGCGTAAGTCAACTTGGACCTTGTTGCCTCTGATGATGACTGTCTTGCCTGTACAGGCTCCCTTTACAAGATTCCCACTGATTATGTCACAGTAGAGACCCTCAGGTAGTGTTGTGGTTAGAGAAGTCTTCAGATCACCTCCTTGGGTAAATGCAATGAAACCACACCCTTCAAGATCGAAGGAAATCTTATTCTCTCCATCAGACCACCAGTTTACCAATTTTTTATGCTTGCATACATTCCTGAACACGACCATGTTGTAAATTTGACGCCAACGATGTTCACAGACCCATCCATTTGAGCAAGTGTCATTAGAGTTGATTCCTACAACATTAAGGTTAAGGTCATCCTAAGAATAGGCCAACAGGGTAATGGGAATATATACCTGGTGAGACCACATTTCCTTGATCATCAGCTGGAGGTCCCTGTTCCGAGTTATCAAAAGCAAAACTAGACATAACCCTAGTTACACGATAGTACGGATGGGCTAACATAAAAGCAATAGCCATCTTGTACTTCTTAGAATCCTTATAGGTTAGAATATTATCCCCACCAGCTCCATGTCCTCTCTGATTATCATGGTTATCAACAAAGACAATGGCGTCTCGATCAGGGAGCAATCCCCATTCTGGTCCCCAGTTCACAAGCCACTTCAACTTATCTCTTCCCTTGAAAACCCTCCCAATGTCAGCGCTATACTTAAAATCAGTCACGGCCCCAAAACCCGTATACTCCTCTCTTGTAATAGCCTCACCACCAAGATCAATAACTTCTTGAAAGATGTAAGGTCTAGCACCTTGAGGATGTCCAACTTTAGTATTCAAATCTTTGACCCGTCCATAGATGACTTTCAGATCTTTGGGTTCCATGTGTTTGGCCGCATCTACCCGGAAACCAGCAACGCCCAGATCCACCAACCTGTTCAAGAACCCTACAATTTGATCCCGGACATAATCCTTCCCCTGGTTCAGGTCACGCAGCCCCACAAGCTCGCAGTTTCGCACCTCCCATCGATTACCATAGTCGTTGATGCTGCACGAATCGTGGAAGTCCCAGGCGCTGTACGGCACCGCCGGATAGTCCTTCTCGTCCGGTTTTGCGACACTTCCGCCCGTTCCATTTCCGTCACCACCTGGCCCTGTCATGTGATTGATGACCACGTCGACGTAGACGTTTACACCAACCGCTTTGCATCTACGAGGAATTACTATCACTCAACTAAATTTAACCTTAACCGAGGACAAGGACAGGGACTAACCTGGCAACCATGTTTTTAAATTGTTCTTCGTTACCGGAACGTGTTGTTAGGTGATAGCTGATTGGTTGGTAACGTTCCCACCATGGTCTGTTTGCTACAATTATATTTTCGGTTACTGGAGACACCTGAAAAAATGAGCAAAGGGTAATAATGTGTGTGTGTGTGTGTATGTACGAATGTGTGAATGTGTGTGTATGTACGAATGTGTGAATGTGTGTGTACGTGTAAATGTGTGTGTATGTGTGAATGTGTGTATGTTTGAATGTGTGTATGTGTTTATGTGTGTATGTGTGTGTGTGTGTGTATGTTTGAATGTGTGTGTATGTTTGAATGTGTATGTATGTTTGAATGTGTGTAAGTGTGTATATGTGTGTGTATGTTTGAATGTGTGTATGTGTGTATGTGAGTGTATATGTGAATGTGTGTATGTGTGAATGTGTGTATGTGTGAATGTGTGTATGTGTGAATGTGTGTATGGGTGAGTGTATGTATGCGTATATGTGTGTATGCGTATATGTGTGTATGTGTATTTGTGTGTATGTTGGGTGTGGAAGATGTAAATTAAATTTACCTGAACACCGGCATAACCTCTGTGCTGCAAGAATCGTTCACATTCATCGGCAACATCATTCCACTTCCACTCGAATAAATGTACAATAGTATTCCGATCATGGTGGAAATGCGCATCTTTATGTTTCGCGACTGCAAATTGCAGAAGGACAGTCAGCACCAAAGTTATAGAAAACTTTAACATTTTACCAATATATATGTAACTTGCAGTTTTAACTACTTAAACTTTGACAGCACAACGATTAGCCGTCGAGACAACAACTGATCCGACAACTTGCACCGCAATCCAGTTTATATTACGACGTAGATTAGTCACGTGCTTGTCGCAAAATTGTTTCGCGAGATTGTTTCATTCATTCATTCGGTGTTGTTGTTTTTTAATCAAATCACTTAATAAAAACATAGATTGGACTGCTTGAACAATTTGGTATGACAATGCAGATGCGAAAAATATATCAGATTTGTTATTTTTTTGTTGGTGTAATCTTGGTCAAAGTGTAGAGTAACAGATAAGTTATTTTTTAAATTTCATTGTTATTATGAGTTTGTTATTTTTTTTCGGAGAATCCAAGTCGCGCTTTTATTTACTGTTGGGAAATTTTGATAATTTATGAGAGATAAATGATATCTGGGTAATTTTGGCAATTAATATTTATACGATTGCGGTGAATAAATTAAGTAAAATTAGGAAATTCTTGTTTTTTTTTATGAGAACTAATATCGCATTACATGCTATTACTATAAGGAATAAGGGAAAAATAATCATAAAGTAATCTAACTTAACCTAAATTTACTTCTAATCTATCCTAACATAGCCTGACCTAAATTCTAACCTAACTTAACCTAAGCTAACCTCCCCTCACCTCCCCTCACCTCACCTCACCTCACCTCACCTCACCTCACCTCACCTCACCTCACCTCATCTCACCTCACCTCACCTCACCTCACCTCACCTCACCTCACCTCACCTCATCTCACCTCACTTCATCTCACCTAATCTCACCTAACCTCACTTAACTTCACCCCACCTAAACTAACCTAACCTAACATCTACCTACCTGACATCACCCTTAAGCTAATCTAATCTAACCTCATCAAAGCTAAGCTAACCTAACTTCAGTTAATTTAAACTTAATTAGATACTGAAAACTGTGTTATAAAGAAACAGAGCTTGAGTAAACTCCCGAGAAACAGAAACATATGTTGTTTATGCAGCAATCGCAAGATATAAATTTCCCTGGCGTGCAACCAAAATAACATACGCTGCTAACATACGGATATAGAATATAGAGCAATTGCAATTGCACATGCACATCCTGCCCACAATCAGTAATCGCATTTGCAGACGCATATCACGCAATAATATTCATTCAGAATCCCGTGTGTGATCTTATTGACTATTGAATGAAGCAGACGACGCGACGCGAAGAAACAGAAACAGGGGCAGCAATAAGATTGTAAGGCAATGTCGTCCGAACTGCCAGTGGAATTATTCGAGTTAATCTTCGAATATTGCGATGCGGCAACGCTAAAAGTGCTCAAACATGTACGCGACGACTGGACGCATCTTATCGACAGATTGATTGAGGTAGTAGCCGAGCAAATATTTACACGTATCAATTGCGATTGCACTGCGGGGATTGCTGACTGACGTCGCTAACTCTCTTTTATTTTAGAAGCGTTGTCTAATAAATATTCCTGACCTCTATCTTTTAGAGTATAAACATCGTCGGCGTGCACAGCACACCAGTGCGATTATTTGCGAGGATATATGGGCGAATTGGGAGCGTTGGTGTGCGATTGAGCGAAATATTCGCTTTGAAAGCGTGCCGTTTATTTACGAACTCAAGTATGTGTCGTGTGTGTCAGCGTTCGGTAAGTTTGCGACAGGATTATTTCAATGATGTTAATTGTATGATGATGGTTTGTGTGTTTATATACGTTAAAACGGATAGTTTTATGTTAAAGTGTAAATTCGTGGCTTTACAGATGGATGGGGGGAGAATAGGGGGAGGGGGGGATTACCCCATGGGTCACATAAAATTGGTCCACGAGTACTTATCTAACCTATCATTGGCAAACTTTTCCTAACCTAACCTTACCCTAACTTAACCAAAATTTACTAAGTATATCCGTAACTCATTTGATCAAAACGGCATCAATCTAATTGCATGCAAACTTTATTATAACCTAAGTTTACGTAAAATCTCCTCGCCACGTATAACCTAAAACTACGTACGCCAACGTTTTAAATTTACGTAGTTGGCATAACAAACTTTAGAGCATCTAAACTTACTTAATCTAACTAAAACTTAAAGAATCAAATAGTCGTTCACCTAATCAACACTATCTTATAACAACCTAACTTAATCTAACTTCAACTAACTTATCCCAACCTCAACTTATCGTAACCTAAGAGGACCTCACCTAACCAAATCTAATATAATCTAATCTAACATAACCTAATCCAACATAACCTAATCTAACCTAAATTAATCTCAACCTAAGAGGACCTCACCTAACTTAACCTAATCTAACATAATCTAATATAACCTAATCTAACCTAACTTAATCTCAACCTAACGTAACCTATCTTAATTGGATCGAATATCTCTACAGATAACTCAAAACTTTCCGAAAACAACGTAACTCATTGTCAGAGAAAATCAAACAATCGAAAATCTAATAACGTAAAAATGTCTTTTCAGACGGTTATATCGCTGTCGGTTTAGACACTGGAGCTATTAACCTCTACAATGAAGAGCAGAAACTTATTAAAACCTACGAAGCACTTCTTCCAAAAGAACCACAGACTATAAGTTTCGTTCCAGGTTGAATAACCTCAAAAATCATTAAAGTAAACTATTTAAAATCAACCAGTAATTTTCAGATGACTTGAGAACAAACGAACCAATCGCACTGCTAGTTGAATATAAAGAAGCCACAGGCATTCATGACTTTAGAAACGTTTTTTCTCCAATTAATATTGAACATGACAGTGTTTTTGCCTCATGTCAACAACATTTTTGTTGTGTAACTTTGGATGGAACAGTGATAATTGGAAAAATTGAATGTAGTGATGATGACCAGAAAATGACAGATATCATTCTGAAACTTGCACATCTTGAGATTATGAATAATTGCAATACTTTTGTAAGTTTAACGCAGGACAAATGCATGATTCTTAGCGATAACAAAGTTTTTCTGTTAGAATACAACTGGAAAACCGACGTAAACAAGAATGATCAACAAGATATCGTTGGGAAAGTTCTAGAAATTGCAAATTTGGACTTTGCAATGAATTCAGTGCCGGTTTTATGGCGGGATGCTTTTATATTTTACAACAAAGTGATTATTACCAATTCTCAGCGTATGTTAATGAATATGCTATTTTGTAGTATTCGATATTTTGCTAGGTTATATGCAATTAATTATTTGATATTTGAATTTTTATTGGTGTGTTATAGCTAGGGCGGATTCAGGACAACTTTTCGAGGTATTTGTAGTTGAAGATGGCCTTGTTAATGGCGTTGTCTCAAGTGCGAAAATGTTCAAACTGAGCGACGCGTTTGAATCGTTGATTACATGCGTGTGTTTGTATGGGAATACGCTCGTTTTGGGCCTTGCCAGCGGTGAGGTGGTCTTCTACGAAGTGCCCCCCAAGTGGTCCAGTTTTGATCTGTGTAACTACGCGCGGCTGGTCACAATGCACACAAAACTCGGCCGGATTATGGCGATTGATGTGGTCGAGAGTCGGGGTCAGCGCGTGTTTTATGTGGCTGGACCCACGCTCGTTCGAAAAATCACTGGAAGTTGGATGTAAATATTTATTTAGTAAACATTTGTTGTTGCGTGGATCTATAAATAGCCTTATTTAACCTCACTTTTTTGTTTTCCGTTAGTCCTTCGGCTACGAACGGAATTTGAATTTGGGTTACGAGATACTCAAATTCAAATTCCGTTCTTTTACTCGCCGACAGTGTTCGAAACGTAGAATTATGTTTTTTTAATAACCGCAAAACCACAAGCCATAAAATTGAGTGTCTGGTATATAGGTTACTTTTGGACGTATCCAATTTTCTAATATAACATCAAATAACAATGTAATCAAAAATATTCGTTTATTCACACTTCTTGACAATTGAATGAGCAATTAAATGGTATTTACACCGATATTTACACAAACAATGCCAAGTAAAGTTTAACCGAAGATAAAAACAGGTATGCCTTTATCAATAGAAATATTTATCGACTGTAAACTGGTTCATTCTCATTATCAGACGTGGGATTCCTTTATAACCAGGCCAATAACCATTATAACCTGTTAGTTCATTTAGTTCTCATTTAGTGAGCTGTTAACGCGACAGAACATTGCCATCATTTACAACGGTTTTCGGTTTTAACGGTTTTAACCACAGAATGGCGATCAAACATTATACATTTATAGTGCTTGTTTTAATTTTACAAGTATTGAATGTTGTTTTGAGCATTCAAGATGAATGTAAATGCGTCTCTGAACGAATATGCATGGGAGATATAGACAACACGTAAGTATTCACGTTAAATTAAGTTAAATTTGGAAAATTGAGAGGAGAAAATGTGTTAACTAATCATTGCCTTTTTAGTGTGGATTGTAATCCAGCAGATTTGGTTTGTTGCATTGAGTAGTTTTGGAAATAAAGCGTATTTATTGGAGGTTTTCGCTAATTTTATAAAATCATTTGGAATAAAGGATATTTTTTTGCTTTTATTATTAAACATAACCTTATCTAATGTAACTTAACATTAATATTTTATTTACATAACTGTTAGATATTACGACGATTGGGTTTTAATATAGTTTAATTCGGAAGAATAATTTAGTTGAACAATTTACATTATGTATGAGATCAAGAATGGTCGTTTGCAATGCGTCTGGACGGTTCGCGGGCAAGAGGCCCGCTCCCGCTCAAAGTCGTGGGCGGAGGCGAGATCAAGATAAACTTTCGTTTTAAGAATTATGTTTAATAAAGTCACATTTTTACTCCCGAAACATCTACTTCTCTCTTTAACATCTACAACAATTTGCATCGGACAGATAGTCCACGAATCCTGCGAAAAATAAAAAATTCGCGGGTTGTTCGCAACAACACGTACACAAATTTGCATTCAATTCTGTGTCGGACAATTGAGACACTCTCCTTGTGAGACCCAAAATAAACCAGTGTGGTGTCGGTTGACTTGAATCATAGTATGCAACCAAATATATATGAAATGACCTCCACAAAGTTCACCTCCATTTGTTTGCCCACAATCAGCCAATGAATACATTAAATACAAAACCAAAAAAAACTACCATGAAAATAAAAGAACACTCTAGAAGCCTCTAGAATTTCCACCCCTTCCACATACAAAACTAACAACGGTATTGCAAACCAAACTCGTTATCGTTCGTCATTTTCCAACCTATATTTCCTGTCAGATTCATTTCGTCGCTAGACCATCACATCATCCCTCACAACATTTCCCTAAAACCGAGGAAGGGCAATTGCGCGGCGCAAATTTGCAGTGAACACATAATTTACTTGGTTTCTACAACAATAATGCGCCTCTGTGAACTCTGTGAACGCACGCACTAAACACCGACAATGTACTAGCAGCTTCTCGAGCCGAACGCACGCAGCAATGTTCAAGCGTTTGCAATAACAAAGCAAGTGTGCCAGTTTTGCCGCGAAATGTTCGCCTGGGGATCCACCGCCAACGGCGAGCTGGGTTTGGGCGGCATCGAGGAGGAGGTCGTCCAGCTGCCCATCGCGCTGCAATGCGCCCAAGCCGACACGGTGGTGGACGTCGCGTGCGGCTACACGCACACGCTCCTGCTAACCGGCGATGGCAAAGTCTACTCCTGCGGCAGCAACGACTACGGCCAGCTGGGCCATGACAAACCAAGGAAACGGCCACGTATGTCCATCTTTAGTATGTGCTTTATTTCACCTCCTTTATACATCCATTCGCACTTCCAACACCTTCTTATTGGAACGCTTCTCACTACGTTCTTTTTGCTCTAGAGCATATAGTCAAGCTGAATGATTACTGCATCAATCAGATTGCCTGCGGCGTGTCGCATTCGATGGCGTTGAACAGCTGGGGTCAGGTGTATGCGTGGGGCTCGAACACGTTCGGTCAGCTTGGCATTGCAGGTGTGAACATGTTGGACGAACCGAAGTTGGTGAAGCCGATTGCTCAGTATCACATCGTGCAGATTGCCTGCGGACAGAGGCATTCGATCGCGCTTGCTAGCAGTAAGTAATCATTCAAACTTTTACGTTTAACTCAACCTAAGTATATTGCAACCTTTTTAATGAGGTTAGAATTTTACTTGACTTAACCTGTACATTAACGGTTCGTTTGTGAGTGTATTTTAGTTAGGGTGAGTTTGTGTATTGATTTGGTAATGTTTGTGTATTTTAGGGCGTGTTTATATATTAATTTGAGTGTGTTTATGTATTCGGGTGTGTTTGTGTTTTAGTTTGGGTGTGTTTGGGTATTGGTTTGAGTGTGTTTGTTTACTAGTTTGAGTGTGTTTTTGTGTTGATTTGGGTGTGTTTGCGTTTTAGTTTGGATAAGTTTGTGTATTAATTTGCTTGCGTTTGGGTATTTTTGGGTGTGTTTGTATATTAGTTTAAGTCAATGTTTGTGTATTTTTGGGTGTGTTTGTATATTAGTTTGAGTGCGTTTGTGCATTTTTGGTTGCATTTGTATATTAGTTTGAGTCAGTGTTTGTGTATTTTTGGGTCTGTTCGTATATTAGTTTGAGTGTGTTTGTGTACTACTTTGGGTGTGCTTGTATGTTAGTTTGGGCATGTTTGTGTATTAGTTTGAGTGTGTTTGTTTACTAGTTTGGATATGTTTGTGTATTAATTTTAGTGTTTAGTTTGAGTGAGTTTGTGTTTTGGTTTGGTTGTGTTTGTGTATTTTTGGGTTTGTTTAGGTATTAATTTGAATGTGTTTGTTTGTTAGTTGGGTGTGTTTGTGTATTAATTTCGGTGTGTTTGTTTATTGGTTTGGGTGTGTTTGTGTATTAATTTGAGTGTGTTTGTGTATTAATTAGTGCGGGTGTTAGTTTGGGTTTCTATGATTGGTTTACTTAGGGTTTCTCTGTGTTTATATGTAGGTATTAGTATAGGTGTGTATATTATAGTTCATGTGTAAGTAAATTTAAGATTTTTAAGTAAGTTAAGTGGCGTATTTGTGCGTGAGAGAGGATTTGTGTGAAAGAATATGTAGGCAAATGTGTGAGATTATAAACAAAAACATCTTTAAAATAATTTATGCAAGTGAGTGGTGTAGAAAAGTGTGGACATGTGAAAGTATGTGTAGGTGAATGTTTGTAAGTAAGGGTCTGAAAGTTTAGTACATTTTTGTGTCCTTCAGGTGGCGAATTATTATCATGGGGATGCAACAATTACGGACAACTAGGTTTGGGGACAATATCAACATCGGAAATGAAACCGCTGCGGGTGACTTCTCTCAACGGCGTGCCGCTCGCCTTCATCGCGTGTGGTGGCAATCACTCTTTCGCGGTGTCGAAATCGGGAGCGGTTTTCGGCTGGGGTAAGAACGCCAACGGACAACTGGGCCTCAACGACACGGAATCGAAAGCGTTCCCCTGCCAACTGCGTTCGTTGCGCAGCATCCGCGTGCGTTTCATCGCCTGCGGGGAAGACTTCTCCGCCTTCCTCACCGCCGACGGCGGTGTGTTCACTTGCGGCCTCGGCACTGGCGGCCAGCTTGGCCATGGCGGCACCTCCAGCGAGCTGCTGCCGCGCAAAGTCTCCGAACTGATGGGCTCGACGATCACGCAGATTCAATGTGGTCGCCAGCATACGCTTGCCTTCATCCCATCGCGTGGTCGCGTCTATAGCTTCGGCCTGAACGGCGTCGGCCAACTGGGCAGGAATCGCGCCGGGAATGCGACCACGCCGCAGATCGTCCTCGGGCCGTGGCTGAGTGGATCGCAGGCGTCGCTAACGACGGCGTCCAACGCCGTCGCGCCGGATGTCGCCGTTTACAAGATCTTCGCCGGCGGCGATCGCTGCTTTGCGCGCGTGCATCCAGCGAGCAGGTGCGTAGCGCAATGCGCGCCCGTTGTCCATCGCCGCGTCGTGCTGATTGGTTGTTTTACAGCGCTGTCCAACCATTCGACAATCGTGATTTTACAGATCAAGCGCAAATCCTAGCGCTGCATGTGGACACGATTGCGGCGTGCGTGAAGCTGGCGCCCGATGCGAGCGTCGATGCCGACGTGCGCAGCCATCTGGAGGCGGTCTTCAAGAGCCTGCCGTGCCTCAATGGCTCACTGCTGGAGGCGAACGATGAGCACTATTACTGCACGAGTAAGCATCACGGCGTGCAGCTGGACCTCACCGAGGAGGTATTTAACATGATTGGGAAGATTGAGAACGAAGCTGTCAAACGTGTTGTAAGTTTTTGATCTCATTTATTTTATTCTCCAAATTACAAATAGCTAAAAGTATCGGTAGTTTTATTATCGATAAGTATCGGCATTTATAAATATCGTTAAGTATCGGCATTCCTAAATTTCGATAAGTATCGTCATTCCTAAATTTTGATAAGTATCGACATTCATAAATATCTATACGTATCGGCGTTCATATATATCAGCATCGATTTATATTGAGATTGACAAAAATAACCGATATTTATCGATTTCGAATCGAAATATATATTGAAATCGATAAAAACAACAGGTATCGTCATTCCTAAATTTTGTTAAGTATCGACATTCATAAATATCGATACGTATCGGCGTTCATATATATTGGCATCGATTTATATTGAAATCGATAGAAATATCCGATATTTATCGATTTCGAATCGAAATATATATTGAAATCGATACAAATAACAGGTAAATAACAATTGCGACACTCTCCTTGTAAGACTAGATTCTGAAACACGTCTTATTCCCATACATTATAATTAAGAGCATGGCTTGGAAAGTGTGATATTCATTATTCCACTATTCGAAAATATAGTACTATTATTATCGTTATTATGTCATAAACCCAACTTTAACAAACAGATTTACGAGGGTATAACAGAAGAAATACTCGTCCAATTGACGCCATCACCTCCCGATGTTGAGGCACTCCGAATCTATCTCATACTGCCATTTTATCACGAGTTTAACAACCCCAAGCGCCATCTCAAGCTGCAACGACCCTTTTCCACGGCGGTTTTGAGGTTAAAAGAACAGGCAAAACGTGTGGTAGCGACGTGGTGGTCGAGTGCGCCCGCCGAGTACTTCGAGAAGCTCGTGAACATGTTCAAGAGTGTGGCATCGTACTTAATCATGAGTCAGAACATACCACCGAATGGGGTAAGTGCCTTTTTTATCACCTAGTTTCTTTTCATAACCTAGTAGATTTTAAGGTTAACTAAACTGTGAAACGCTTTAGGACTTTAAGGTTAAAATGTGCCTGATTATTAGGTTATACAACACGATACCAGTTTGATTGCAATTCTGAATCTGCTCGACTTTTTAAATAAACTTAATCGCATGGATGGACTCAAAGTGCCTTATGATACGTTCCACATGAATGATTTGCTGGAATATCTGGATATTCGGGTTGACTACGTCTCATGGCTAACGGATACAACGGTAATGAGGTTATGTTTGGGGAAACGTTATCCTTTAAAAATGTTTGCTTTATGTTTAGAATCGGTTTTATCTATGCCAATACTCGTTCCTCTTCGATGCTCAAGCGAAAACGAAACTCCTAGAGACGGATCAAATCATCCAAATGGAGGCGGCGATGCAGAATGCAGCCAGAAACGCAGTGTTGAATTTCCTCATGGCCAATCCGTATTCGGCGCATTCGATGAACACATTCCTCATACTGAACGTGACTCGAGGTAGGTTAGTCGACGATGCTCTCTGCCAATTGCGTGCCGCCGACCAGTTGGACCTGAAGAAGCCTCTCAAGGTGAAGTTCAAGGACGAGGAGGCCGAGGATGCGGGCGGTGTCCGGAAGGAATTTTTCCTTTTGCTGATGAGGGACATTCTCGATCCGAAGTATGGAATGTTTAAGGAGTACGAGGAGACGCGTGCGATTTGGTTCTCGCAGGATTCGCTCGAGGAGGCCGCCATGTATGAGTTTATCGGGATTATTTGCGGCCTGGCGATCTACAACTTTACTATCATTGATATCCCATTCCCGCTGGCGCTATACAAGAAATTGTTGCGTGAATCCGTTGGCTTGGTGGACGTTAAGGGCTTGTCGCCAACGGTGGCAAATTCTCTGCAATCCCTACTCGACTATGAGGAGCCGGATCTCTGCGATGTGTTTGGGCTGAGTTTTGAGGTTACGCACGAGGCGTTTGGAGAGGTTAGAAGTGTGCCGTTGAAGCCAAACGGCGAAAATATTCTAGTCACGCAAGAAAACAAGTAAGATTTCTTTAAAGTTAAAGTAACTTAGGATAAGTTGACAAAATTAACGTGTTCCTCCCAAAATTGGCTCTCAGAACCTTAAACGTTTATTAATTCAAAGTCAATTTAACATAACCTAAGTTAATTTAACGTAATCTAAGTTAATTTAACATAACCTAAATATGATTCTTTACAGGCAGGAATATGTGTCATTATACGTAGACTATCTACTCAACACATCGGTCTCATCACAATACGAAGCGTTCTTCGTCGGCTTTATGAAAGTCTGCGGTGGTCGTGTTCTAACCCTATTCCACTCCCACGAACTGATGGCGGTTGTTACCGGCAACGAAAACTACGACTGGGAAGCCCTCGAAGAACACGCCCAGTACAAAAACGGTTATCGCTCCTCCGACCAGGTTATCCGATGGTTCTGGGAAGTGCTGCACGAATTACCCCTGGCTGAAAAGAAGAAGTTTCTTCTGTTCCTGACTGGCAGCGATCGAATCCCCATACAGGGCATGAAGGAGATTAAGGTTAATATCTTTATTTTATTTTTCAGGAAGTTCTGTTTTTCATTTTAAAATATATTACAGATTATTATACAACCGACGAACGACGAGAAATATCTTCCTGTGGCACACACATGCTTCAATCTACTAGACTTGCCTCGCTATCGCACCAAAGAACGACTTAAGTACAAGCTGCTGCAAGCGATCCAACAGACACAGGGTTTCTCGCTGGTGTGATGTGCTGTTGGGGAAACATCACGCATTTACCCTTTTTTTCACTGTATTGCCTTACATATTACATATTTTTATTCATCTCACAACGCGGCAATCGTGATATTTTTTATTTATTCTTGCTTCGATGTAGATCTCTTTTAATGAGTTGGTTGATTCGTAGTTATGGATGTTTGGAGGCTTATTGATTGGTTGATGGAGAGATTGTTACAGGATGAAATCGATGAGAATATTTTTATAGCGTGTTGCCAATGTGATAACTACTGAAATCGTAAGATTGATTTGAATAAACAACCACTTTGAATAGATTTGAGCAATTATTTTCACGGGTATGTAACGCTTTAGTAAAAAGAATGAATGTATTTATAGATGCTGGCACATGACAAGCTGGAAACGATGTACAAACCGACGGCATTATTCAAGATCTACAATGTCTACTTCTCACATTTCCCGGCTGAATATTGTAAAGCAGGCGGCGTAGACTATCTCTAACATCACAGCCGACAACGGATCAGATTCAGAAGGGGTTCATTGCAGGTATTGTGGATCCATTCCTGCAAGTACTTCAACCCGGCGATTTTAAATCGCAGAAGAAGGCTGTGGCGAACTACAGCTCAGGTGGAACTGTGCATGAGCTGGGTCGAGTTGTTGAAATGGGCGCCATGAGGTCATCTTCTCAATTGGAAAGAATGGAAAACCATGTATCAGTCCACTCTGCGATGTTGCTATCATGAACATATAAACTGTTCATGCTGTCCCGAAACTTAAGTAGATTTCTCCATAGAGGCTCTATGGTCTTCTTTCCCTACGTATGAATTCCATGGCTTCTCGAACATGTTCCATTTCGTTAAAAGTTAAAGGGGATGATGCATTTCGATGACTTGTTTAGCGCTGCAGTGAATGTGAAAGCACCTTAGGGCGAATTTGGCACTAGGAATTATGTGCCAAGGGAAAGTACCAATCTATCAAAACCGGAAAGGATCTGGTTTATATCAATGATGATGTTGATGTCGAGGACTTGATTTTGATCAAGACAAGAGAGCAAGATTTTGGATAAAATTTTAGGTTAAACCTTGTTATATGCCACAGTAATCAAGTTCTTCATTTGCCCCAAAGAGCTTGACATTGACATTCAAAATAACTTCCAACAACATAACCTCCAAATCCTCCTGCAATACCTACAGTTCTTAATCTTTGTTTTAATAATTGTGCCTTAATTTCTTACAATTAGTGTATTGTGTGTTAGTTATTACAATTAATTCGTTTGTTATACATGGAAATTGAACCATAATTATTCGTCATACCGATTAAAGCGAATTTATAAAAGAAAGTGTTCGAAAATTTTGACGGTTACAACTATTGGGTAAATACAAGAAAGGCATAGGAGTAATTATTTTATTAAATCTCGATCACTTTGCAGTGCATGCGTGTAACAAAAGCACAGAAAATCGGATTTAATACCACACTGAGCCGATATTTACAATTATCTGATCCGCGATCATATGCGTAAGTATCATATGCGTATAATCTAACAATCTAACATAACAAATTCTAACAAATTCTTCAAATTCTAGAGTCCAACATTGTCGAGGGATATGAAACCAAGTCCAGTCAGTTTGGTAAGTCTTCGTACAATTTATTTGGTCGCATTTAACAGTTACAGAATATGTACGTTTTCAATTTGCTATTTGCTAATTAAAAACGCTATTTTTTCAATTTTTTGACCGTCGTGATCGTACAATTAGTGCAACAAATCACAATTTTTAAATCGTGCTCTAGAGACTAACTTAATTAAAAACACTGTATTTAGATTCGTTTTGTAATTTACAACCATCTGAAAATGGGAAGGTGAATTTGTAACGGCGCACAGTGGCCAAACGTGGGCCAAACTTATTCGCCGGTACGCTCGTTACGTGCGCGCGCTCTTTTTGCAATTTTCGTGGATTTTCGTTTTCTTTTGCTCAAGATTTTTCATACTTAATATGAAGCTCTGAAGATGAAACAAACATCAAAATGTTCCCCAATTCTTCTACTTTCTCATGGTATCAAACTTATTTCAATCCCATTACGATAAAACTCTTTTAATCTGCTTTTAAAATGAGCTGTTTTATGAAATTTTGAATCTGAACTTCAATAGGAGTTTGAACTTCAATAGGGGTTTTTCACCCTTATCCGTCAATCGAATAATATGCCACATATATCAATTTATTCTCCTTTTTATGTACTTTAATACTGTATTAATATTTTTCTAATCGGTTTTGTGCAGCTATCGATTATACCTTGTTTTATAACGTATTTCATGCATTTATCGGTTGTTTTCTTACAAATCAACACATTTACTCTTTATTTCTTGTTTGTTTTATCTTCATAGCTTCATATTTAGTATGAAAAATCTTGAGCAAAAGAACTCGAAAATTGCAAAACATCTGTCGCGACAAGCGCGAATGTATTGTGGTCAAAAACGATCGTTTTTGGACACTGCGACGCCGACGTATTGCAATTCTTATGGGAATAATTGAAATTTTAAAAGCATTTCTTTCGTTAATACATCTCATGCTAGCTTTAATTAATGAGTTCGTCTTTAAATTTGCTACAGAACAATGTTAATACCAGGCATCTTAAAAGTGCTGGTGGAATTTATTTTGTTAATTGAATTGATCTAATTGAGCTAATTGAAAGATCACGATGGTTTTTTATGCTGTTCTAATCAATTGCCAAAATCACAAATGGTGATTTCATAAAGTGCTTATTACCGTACGTCATCATTAATATACCACGTTCCTATCGGTATCATACACATTTAAGCTGGTTGGTTGGCGAGGCTTAATTAATACCTGCATACATCCATCAATAATTTTGAGGCAAAATCTCTATGCGATGTCGGTGTGTGTACGACAAGCCCGGTGAATGTAACACCGGGCTTGTCGTAAGCGTCTCGTGATGTTTTCAGCCCTTTGGTAAGCCGCTGTCGGCGTACGTGGCGTTCATAATGAATACCTATTCAAACATTAATTAGTCAGAGTGTATATATACAGCTGGTGAATTCATCGTTTGGCAACTATCCAGTTGTCGGTGAATTTATTACAATTAGACATTGAATGCTCGAATATATATATTCTAGTTGTTAACGGACGGAATAGTATGTATTTCTAATCTGCATTCAAATGTTTGTTTCATTCTGCATTCATTTTATCCATGACATTAGTTAATAGCTTAACTAATAAGTAGAAAATCATTTTAGTTCATTGAAATGACATTTTGGTTCATTAAAAGTTTTCTTTAGCTTAGAGAAAATGAAATTTACCCTAGAGGTGTTTATTTTGATTTTTTTTTCAAGTTTAGAGTTTATATTAACATAGTTATTGTATAAACTATTTTACTTGATAATAGGTTAGTTTTTATACAATGTCAGGGTCTATATAACCGATTTTTTGTAGGTTATGCTTTTATTGATTTTTATAAGTTGGTTAAGAGGAGCTGGTACAAACGGTTGCGGCTAAAAGTGAAATTAAAATGTGAAATTCAAACTTTGTTTCCATATAATTTCTAATATACAAATCGTAGATTTTTCATTGATGGAACGATTGATTCTCCATGAAATATAGTTTCATTTGGTATATCTGATTTAGTATAAAGATCTATAGTCATCTAGAAATCTGATAAAATAGTTGAATTTTCCGCAAAAAAAACGCTCGTTTTAAAATTGTCGTTTTTTCATATTGCTCGCAATTTCTTTCATTCTGCCTTCATTTTATTCATGACATTAGTTAATAACTTAACTAATAAGTAGAAAATTATTTTAGTTAATTGAAATGACATTTGGTTCATTAAAAGTTTTCTTTGGCTTAGAGAAAATGAAATTTACTTTGAAAGTGTTCATTTTGATTAAATTTTTTCAAGTTTAGAGTTTATATCAACATAGTTATTGTATAAACTATTTTATTTATTAATAGGTTAGTTTTTATACATTGTCAGGGAATATAACCGAATTTTTTGTAGGTTATGTTTTTATTAATTTTTATAAGTTGGTTGAGAGGAGCTGGTACAAACGGTAGCGGCTAAAAGTGAAATTAAAATTTGAAATTCAAACTTTGTTTCCATATAATTTCTAATATACAAATCGTAGAATTCTCATTGATGGAACGATTGATTCTCCATTAAATGTAGTCTCATTTGGTATATCTGATTTAGTATAAAGATATATAGTTATCTAGAAATCAGATAAAAGAGTTAAGTTTTCCACAAAAAGGACTTTAAAAATTATTATTTAAAAAAATTTTTTTTCATATTTCCCGTAATTCTAGAACTATAAGTCATTCACCATTCGATTCAGGATTAAATTTACTACAAGCTGATGCGAGTAGGTTTTTAAAAGCGACATTACAGCTTATGAAACTTGAGCCTAATAACATTGGCATTTTCACGCTTTATGGATGTCGAATGTATTGTGACAATTCTAAATATGTAAGGTCGCTGTTAACTGATATATTTATGTACTAAAACACTTAATATCCTTTAAAATACTGTGTTATTGCAATTTAAAACGTGTTGTGTCGTGTGCTTATGAAAGCTTCGTGCCAATGTGGCCTGAAACAAGTATATTCATCTTTTTATTCCCGCCCGTTGAGTCTTCACAAATTGATTCAACTTCTTTGGCTTATAACATCAAACCTACGCAATTCATCGAAATACACTTGACTGTACTTAATAGAAAATTTAATTCTGAATCGATTGGTATATGATTTGTGTTCGTAAGACTCAGAAAAATATAAAAAATTGAATCTTTAGGTAGAGTCATTTTCTGATTATGAGAGCAACGATGTTCACATTTTTAGACTCAACTTTAACAATGTATAATATTGCTTCTAAGCAATTATTCGATGAAAATCTTTATGAAGATTGCGGTAAATTCAATTCTGATTGTAGAAAATATAAATAAAAGTGCAATGTTTGCGAAAAGTCATTTCAAGTCACTTTCCCATCTACAAAAATGTTGACTGAATTTCAACAACCTATAAAATTTTATCTAGGCAACTAATCGGAAAAAACTGTTTCGATAGTTAATAGAAGATTTAATTCTGAATCTATAAATATATATTTCGTATACAAGGAAATTTAGGAAATATAAATAAAGAGTGATCTTTAAGGGAAATCATTTTTCTGACAGCGAAAACGTCGCCGTTTTTAGACTCAACTTTCATGAGTTCTAACAACAGTTCTAAGTAATCAAATTAAAAACTGCTACACGGGTTTGACGATATTTTCATGCTGAGTCGATTGGTGCATGATTTATAATCCTACAAATGCGGAAAGTATTTAAAAAAATTAAAAAATGAAAAACCTAAAACTCATATCAGTCATTTTTTGAAGCTCTTTTACATTATATATTTCTCAATAATTACCCAATCTTTAGGCGTAAATTTGTATATCAGAACAAACTACACTTAATGAAGAATCGTTCGGTGTAGAATTGGGCATTCTATCATGTGTAGATTAGGAAATATTTGAGAACAAAGATTGAATTTCACATTTTAGTTCCTCATTTTTGCAGACACACGCTCGGACTTGGATCCTCTCAACGAAATTAAGATTTTTGAATGACATTCTCTGTATTTTATTCTTGGTTACGTTACGTTACGTTATTTCATTGGTTAAGATGTAAGATTTTATTGGTTTACGCTATTAATGACATGATTTCAGAGGATTTGCATGCATTTTATTACGCAATGTTGTCTTTATTGGTACAATCTACATAATTTATACGATGCACGTTTACATCCACGAAAGGCAGAATTTATAGTCTCCTTAACGTCTTCTCGCGAAGACTGTCGCCGTCGCCGATGATGGCACTCAAACCTAGAGAAGCAATTCCCAACCGTAACACTTTTCCAATTGACCCCAAGGCTTCTGCAGCCGGTATAAAACCCAGATACGTTCGGTGTGTGTAATTTACATATTTGTCTAACGCTACGGATGAAATTAGTCGGTGCGCATTTAGAGTGGTGCATCATCACTGTCGATCTCGCTCCAGTGTCCCGAATCAGCCACCGGATGCCGGAGGATGTCGGTGTGCTGCTCGTGTGGATGCTCATGTCATATTTGCAGCGTCGCATCGCACGACTCCGTCGCATTCCCGACGGCCATTGCGATGCCATTCCCAAGCAAATGGGAGCTGCCTGGAATCGCTTCGGGCAGCCCGTCGTCCAACACTTCCGTGCCGTCCTCAAACCGGCTGCTGCAACAAATCCAAGAAAAAAAAACGGAGATTTTTCTTTCCCCATAGCAATTTGCTTCCAATTTTACATTGGTTAAATTTATGAATGGGTATTTTATGGAATCAGGAAAAAATGGTCGTTTAAGTCATCTCTAAGGGATAGATAGTAGAATCGGATGGCTTTTGTTACTTTGAATGACTGATATTCAATCGTAAATGGCATTAGTTGTAACAGGACGCCATGGCGGCCAAATGGTGGAACTAAAATGTGAAATTCATTCTTTGTTTTAAAATAATTCAGAATATACAAATCATAGAATTCTCATTCCTGCAATAATTGATTCTACGTTAAGTGAGCTTTGTTTTGGCTTATCCTATGAAGCTCCAAGATAGTCTGATTAATCGGAAATTTAACCTGAAAATAATCGATTAGAATCTGTCCGAAAAATGACAACTTTTAAAATTGTCAATTTTTGTCATATTTCCCGAAATCCTAGGATTATAAATCATAGAGCATTCGATTCAGAATGAAATTTTCTACAAATTCATGCAACATCTTTTTGGTTTAGTTACTAAGAAGCGATATTATAACTGATGAAAGTTGAGTATAAAACGACGACATTTTCATAGCCAGAAAACTAAATTGTTCTCCTAAGTATTATTCTTTTAGTTATATTTGAAATATTCCAATTGGCACAAATCTTTCACCAATCGATTCAGAATTAAATTTTCCACAATCTTCAATTAGATTTTCTGCGATAAATTGCTCAGAAGAGATATTATACATCGCTAAATTAGAGTGCAATAAAGTCAACATCGTATATCTCAGAAAATGACTCGGCATGAAGATTCCATTTTTTCTCATATTTCTCTTATCCCTACTGATATAAATTATGAACCAACCGATTCACAATGAAATTTGCTACTATTCACTGTTTCTTTATTTACTTAGAAGCAATATTATAACTAATGAAAGTTGAGTATAATAACAACGAGATTTTCGAAGCCAAAAAATGAATTGAAATGACTTCTCTTAAATTTTACACTTTTAGGCATATTTGCAATATTCCTATGTATATAAATCTTAGACCAATCGATTCAGAATTAAATTTGCCATAATCTTCAGTAAGATTTTCTTCGAATAATTGCTTAGAAGCGATATTATACATCGCTAAAGTTGATTGAAATAAAGTCAACATCGTATATCTCAGAAAATGACTCGACATAAAGATTCCATCTTTTCTCATATACTACTGCACCATTTATTCGTGTACATACTTTGAAGCGATATTATACCTAATGAAAGTTGAGTATAATAACAACGAAATTTTCGAAACCAGAAAAATGAATTGAAATGACTTCTCCTAAATTTTACACTTTTAGATCTATTTACGATATTCCTATGTACAGAAATCTCAGACCAATTGATGTACAGAAAGATTTTCTGCAATTTATTTCTTAGGAGCGATATTATCGAATACTGAAGTTGAGTCCAACAAAGTCAACTTTAAAACAAAGTTTGAATTTCACATTTTAGTTCCACCATTTTACTTGGTTTCACTTGGTTTGTAGCACTTGGCGTCGGTTCCTCGAAGGAGAAAATGATAATGCCTCCACCTGGATTCGAACTGATAACCTTCATATATCTGGCGCAGTGTGTTAATAATAAAACTTTCGAAAAGTTTCAATTAATATTTATTAAATTAAATTAAATTAAAGTTAAAATTCACGACTCGTCCATATGTAAAAATTGGAGAAAAAAAACTCCAAACGACTTCCACGTGGTATGATAGGTGCAGGAAAAAAAGTTCGGCGGCATTAACCCGTTATGGCTACCATAAAATTCGAATTTTAATCCCGTTTGGCTGCAAAAAGAAAGTTTGGACCGTTACCTTTCGTAGCTGTCGATATCGGGATGAAACAGGCGCGACTTGCGTTCGCCCGCGCTCAGCAGGCATCGCCGTCGCCGCTGCCGCCGTCGCGCGGGTCCCTTGAAGGAGAGCAGGAGGTGGCAGGCGGCGAGCGCTATCAACTGCGCGCCGGCCACGTACGACAGCCATATGCGATGCGGGAAGAGTATCGGCAAGGCGGCGAGGGGGCCGTAAACCAGCGTGCGCTTCCAACAATCGAACCATTGCACCACCGACCAGCAGCGAAATATTTTATGCTGGTCGTTCCTATAGGAGAGGGCAGAAAAAAATAAAAACGAGGAATTGTGAGCAGAAATGGTCGACCAGACGGGCTGGTACACCGCCGCCGACGCCGAGGGGACGGCTATAAACTTGATTAGACATTGTTCCCGTATTGTCTTCGACACAATTTCGCCCAGCCTCGATTGAAAATGCAATGTAAACTAGTTTCGTTTAGTTTCATGAAAATATATTGTTGTAATTGAGACTAGAGAGGACTAGAGTATATTGCATTACATTGAAATTTGAACGTTTAATTTAAGTTTATATGAAATTTAAACGAGGATATGCATCAAGTGGGAAAAAAGTAATTTTTGTGCGTTTTTTAAGGGAAAGTATTTGTAATATCAGATCGAGTTTTTTTAGCTAAAGGTTTACGCTCTCAAGAATATTGTTTTATTACATTTTTTCTTAAATTGACAAAGTAATGGTTAACAGAACGCCGCAAAAAGAATTCATAAGCTTATCGTATTTTTTAATATCAAAACAAACAACATTTAAGTAAAGAATGGTTGCCTCGGTTGTATAGCCTATTTTTATATTTCTTGCTCCGCTGCGTTCACTCTATCGTCCCTAATTTTGATCGTAAACAGAGATCCACAAAGTTTTTATAAAGTTTGTTAAATTATCTTGAATATGACGTCGAGTAATTTCAATAAATTGATAGAATTGCCTAGGTTTATACAGTTTAAAACTTAAAATACAATTTTCGCAAAAAATTTTGACTTAAAAATACCAGAATGTAAATATATAATTTTTCAAAAAACAAGTAACGTCATATTCTAGAGAATTTAATTGTCTATAAAATGAGCCATCGAGCAGCCAAATCGGTTAGGTAGAATTTCCTCAATCGTGTACACAAAATCGAAAAATGATGTTGCAAGAAGCCGCGTTTAAAGTTTTATAAACATAAGAATATTAAATATTTACAACTTTGTACTATAACTTCGTAAATTATGCAAATATCGACTTGAAAATTTCAGAGAATATTCTTGATTAGTTTAGCAGATGATTAAGAAAATTTCCATTCAATCTACTGTTTCAATTCCATATTTATTTGACCTGGAAAATGAAGTTTTCCCTTAAGTTAGGTTTGGTGATTTATATTAGTTGGTGTGTTTTATTAAATGAGTAAATATCATGTTATAAAGTTATCATAACTCATTAGTGTAATTTTTTTACAGTATAATAAAAATAATAATATAAATAGTAAGGTTAAATAGATTGATGCACATTTCAATGCACGTTTTGCAAACATAATTCATTATGTTATGCATGATCAAATGGGCTAGTTTTCATGTTAAGTTAAATATACTGCATTTTAATAATAGAATAAAACACAGTGAACACTCTCAACGCTACGTCTAAACACTGAACACTACATATTAGATTGTCGGACGTTTGTGTATGCATTGCATTCGTCCAATTGCGCAGCAAGCAATTAAATTAGAACAAATTTGCTTTTACCTTACACAAAGGCGAAGAAAAACCCCTATAACCCACGCAGTCTCCAATAACAGTAACGCCACACCGCCGCCACTGGAAAACATAAATAACAATTAAATCAGTGTCAACATGTGCATGAACTACGACCTCCCACGCTGCGCTGGTTGTGCTGTGCACTATATGGTTATTATCCTAAACTGGTGTGTGTATGTTTGTGTGTGCTTTGTGTGTTGTATGTGTATTGGGTGTGTGTTGGGTGTGTGTGTGTGTGTGTGTGATTTGTGTGTGTGGCAGTGGAGGTAGGGAGGATCCCCCGTCGCTGAAAAGCTATAATTGCATTTCATTGCTCATGCACGACACTCTTCATATTTACACTCGACACGCCCGCCCGCCGCCGCCGGCTGTTGCCAGCCTTCGTAGAATGGAAAGTTGACCTGAAAAGATTATTGCCGGCGGCATCGTCAAATTAATTTTCCACGTGTACACACCCACACCCACCCACACACATACACACACAACCCGCGCATGTGCTTGCAATGTAAGCACAGCGCCGAGATTAAAAAGCTCTGCTGCAGCTTCTCCTCTGGCGCGTGCATTTTACATTCGCTTCCACCTTTCTACCGGCGTGGCATCGGCGGTGGTTGATTAGAAGCGTGCGGGGGTGGGTCGTCGAGTCGGTCGTGTGTACGCACACCGTCGTCGATGTCGACGCCTTCATCGAAGAGTTCAATTTTCTTTCGCCGATGATATATGATGCAATAAGATGTGATATTAACTGCAAAGTCGGGCGATGTGAGTGCCCCCCACCCGACGCCCTGCCAAAAGGCGCAAATATTGGTGCTATTGGAAGAGAGTGTATGTATTTATATGATCAACCCAGGACTCAATGTGTGTGTGTGTGTGTATCTCGTGTGGGCCTGTGTTTGTGTGTGTGCCTGTGTTTGTGTGTGCCTGTGTTTGTGTGTGTGTATGTTGTGTGTGTTGTGTGTGAGTTGTGTGTGTGCATGTGTGCCTGTGTGGCTGCGCGCGCGCGCGCGTGTGTGTGTGTGTGTGCGTGTGTGTGTGTGTGTGTGTGTGTGTGTGTGTGTGTGTGCGTGTGCGGCTGCGTGTGTGTGTGTGTGTGTGTGTGTGTGTGTGGGGGCGTGTGTGTGGGTGTGTGTGCCTGTGTGGCTGTATGTGTGCCTGTGTGGCTGTATGTGTGCCTGTGTGGCTGCGTGTGGGTGTGTGCCCGTGTGGCTGCGTGTGTGTATGTGCCTGTGAGGCTGCGTGTGGGTGTGTGCCTGTGTGGCTGCGTGTGTGTGTATGCCTGTGTGGCTGCGTATGTGTGTGTGCCTGTGTGGCTGCGTGTGTGTGTGTGTGTATGGCTGTGTGTGTGCCTGTGTGGCTGTGTGTATGTGTGTGTGCCTGTGTGAGCTTGTGTGGCTGTGTGTGTGGGTGTATACCTGTGTGGCTGTGTGGCTGTGTGTGTGTGTGCCTGTGTGTGTGAATGTGTGTAAGTGCGAGTGTAGGAGTGCCTGTGTGGCTATGTGTGTGGGCCTGTGTGGCTGTGTGTGAATGTATGTAAGTATAAGTGTGAGTGCCTGTCTGAATATGTCTGAATGTGTGTCTAAGACCTGTGCCCGTATCAACAAATATGCGAATGTGTATTTAATTCCACATTCATACGTGAACGTGATGTCTCATATGCGGCGTATAATAGATATATGCAGGACTAAGAATATTTGAACGAATGTATGTGCGCGTAAATACGCTATGTATAAGTGTGGATACATTTTGCGAGTGTAGAATTCAACCGGTGTTTCTTCCCGTGGGTGGATTGATGGAAGTTATTACTTTCGCGCCGGTTATTGCCACCGCCGCCATCGCCTAATTTGCTTTTCCGCTTCGGTGCAGATCATCTGGGCGGCGAGGAAAAAAAGTATATTAAATTTTGCGCCGAACGTGAGCGGTGGCGACGGTGGCGGCGGTGGCATTGGCGCCGGTCGCCAAACAAAGTACACCGCAAATCTGTCACAAGTTTGCACCTGGTTTTCTCAGCCAAAAATAGAAATTCTCAATTTCTGTTTGCTTCGCAAATGATTCTTATAATTTACAATTAGAAAAGAATGTAGAATTAGTTTCGTCTATTTTAAGATATTTATAGGTTCAGTTATTTTGGTTATTAATGTTCTTTAACATAGTTATTTTAGAAGTTATTATGTGGAGTATTAACATTACAGAGTAGTCTTTTAAAATGATAGTAGTTTGTCTGCATGAGTTAATTTTGTTTATAAGACGCTTATTATTACCGGAACAGGAAGTTGTTTTAGGAGGAAAACTGTTTATTTCTGGTTATTATGTAAAGCTTAGTACACCCTAGTAAAGGCGTGTAAGTACTAGTAGATATGTGGCGCAACTTAGGTCTCTGCGTCGAGTCTTAGGTTGTCTAGTAGACATGTCAATTGGCCGTGTCTACGACCTTGCTCCTAGACCAAAAACAAGATCTACTCGCCTAAAGATACCCGTCTATGGACTAATTGCTAAAACTACAATTTGCTAGGCAAAAACCACAAAATGGTCTCTCACCCTTTATAGGTTGGTCTACAGACTATTAGTCTACAGAGATTGCACTCAACATTGTGAACTAGAAGAAAACATGAAATCTAGATAGTACAATAATCTTAATCGCATGACCTTTGTACAAAATTGTGCAACATTATTTTTGGGAAAACGGCTCAAAACGGCAAAAAATCCGGTATAACATATTATTTCTATTTATCTACTACCTGTTCAAAAAATTCCATGCAAATCTGCGACGGACAATTGAGACACTCCCCTCATAAACTAAAATATATAAAAATGCTTCAGATGCTTTAGAAAATTCTCAATACCGAAAGAGAAAATCAATTGTCGTTTATTCGACGAAATAACGTGAGTATTTACGTTCGGAAAGAGATTAGACCTGTGTCTTGTTGCGGCCCTTAATACTACTTCTTGCCTTCTTTTCGCCTGACATTCATTGGGATTTAAGCCCAACGTGAACGTCGCGTCGGATGCGCACAAGAGAAGCGGTTGCGGCAAGTGAAGTTGTCATGGAAAAGTTTCAACCTCAATGCAGAGGGATTACATGGCGAAGTTGTGACGCCCGACGCGACGACGGGTGGTCCACGCTGCTTATACATGATTAAACCTAAACATCCTAAATGTCTGGAAATGAAGAGTTGAGAGCCCTCCAAACTCACTTACAAACATTTCTTTCATACACACACACACGTAATCTCGCGCACATACTCACACACACACACACACACATACATACACACACACACACACACAACACAACATACACACCCATACATACACACACACAACATACACACCCATACATACACACACACAACATACACACCCATACATACACACACAACACAACATACACACACACAACATACACACACAACACCCACACACAACACCCACACACACACACACACACACAACACACAACACACTCATCACACACACAACACACTCATCACACACTCATCACACACACACACAACACACACTACATACACACAACACACACACACACACACAACACATACACAATATACGTACAACACACACACACACATTTCGCAATCTGCGAATGTAGCGAAATGATGAAAACTTGTCGCAAATCTCATTATCATTTTAATGAGCATCGCTTCCGACTCTCTCGCATTCGGGCTTTGTTCGCGTACGATTATTACACCTTATCTCTATTAACAGTTCTCGTTACAATGTAGCTGGCAAGCAAGAGTACACATTAATGGCGTATTATTAATTATGTAAACGCCTGTGTGGGCGTGTGGATGTAGGAAAGCATTTCTCCTCGCTCTCTCAAGCGGAGATTATTTCTTTTCGTCGATCCGAATCGAGTTAGACGAGCACTTTTAATAGCCTAGGCAACTACTAGGAGGCAATCGTTCAGCGTTGAATTGGTTGAAAGCATTTTCTAGAGAATGTGCTTTTTTCCGTCGATGTGCTCGATGTACTTACATGAAATAATATCCAGTTGTGTGGCTGTAGAAGACGACTTCGGCGCCGATACTGCAGATAACTGGAAATGAAGAAAGAATGAGAGAATTGTAAGGAATTATTCTCGGTGGATTTCCTATTTATTTCTATTGAACACTATTTGATTTGCTTCGATTCCCTAGTCTTCGGCGAAGGGGCCCCTTTGAATTTATTCGAATTCACGTATTATATGGCGAAATGCACGCATTCACACTTTCGTACGTTTGGAATTGCGCGATTCCGTGCAGATTACGCGCAAATCTACTCAGCACAGGCATCGGTGTCGTGCTGGGCAGAAAGGAGCTGGCGGATCTATAGTTGAGTTGTGCAAACGATGCGCGGAAAACACAATTTTATGGCAAATCTCCTGAGAGTTTCTGTGTTTTTTTTTGCGTTGAAAATTCTCACTTTACTCAACATAATCGAGTTTAAACTTTCAACATTTCGGACGGTTTGTGAATAGAGTTCGGTGCGATGAGGTATTAAATTGTAAAATCGTTACCAATGGGTCGATGAATGTGCTAATTGTTGAAGTAGTAATTCACTGGCATAAATAAGTTATTAGCGTTGAAAATAATTGATGGGGAGCGGCAGAGGAATATTGGAGAGCTAAAGTCAGTTAAGTATGAATAGGATTATTTTGACAATTTCAAACAGCTCAGCAGGTACATTTACAACAGGTATTGTACTTTTTTTTTTCTTGTTTTCCAAAGTGTGGGACCCCCTCATGAGAGGGGGGAGGAGGAACTTTGGTAGAGGGGAGTTGCGTATATTATAAAAATATCGACGAGCAGGCTTGTTTATCGAAAATCTATTTTATATACCCTTTTCGGATATTCTCGGGAAGGGCGGCAGTCCCTCTTGAAATGCATTACCCATACATATCCCCTCCATATTTGATCTTTTCCCAACATGTGGAATAGGCTATCAAATTAAGAATAAAGCACATACACATGCTTTTCATTGATGTGCAAACCGTTCCACTCAACTAAATATATAAATATACAAATAATCCCGACAAAAAACTTAATTCTTGTTCCTTCCTCATTTTCACATACCTTACTCCCTTGAAACTCTGTGATCCTATTATATACCTGCTGTTACAGCACAACAGCATTTGCAACATTTGCAATTATTCCGGTGGGGATTGCTATTCTACGAATGCACTGCACTTTATGGCAATTTCGTGCTTTGCTATCAAGGGTCTATAACAACAAGCACTCGTAAATGTTTTAGGGTGATAGGAATGAATATTTAAGTATATGAATACAAGGAGAGTAGGGCTGATTATGAGTAAAGGAAGAAACTAAATCAGTGGTTTTCAAACGTAGTTCCGTTCACGTTTTTAAATATCAGTTTAAGCAAGAGATGCTTAATTCTCAACCGCACTTTGTCTTTGACATATCAATATGCACAAACAATCGTGGGTAGGCAAGTTTGAAAGAGTTAATCATTGTTTGCGCGTTAGCGTCTTGACAAGATCCAAAAGGTCGCCAGCAACGTAAGTTCGATACGCCGTAAAGTTACGGCGACAACACACACACACACACACACACATACCCACACTCAAATTACACGACACGAGAATGTAGGAGAAATGGTGAAGAAAATAGAACTTACTTGGTTGAACGCTGGATACAAAGTGACTATATTTACAGAATATTTACAAGACGAAGCTAAAGCTTCCTAAGCTCGGTGCGCAGCGCATTCGCGCAAAGGGTGAACATGGCGTAGTGCGCCTACAACCATGTGCACAAGCTAGGGTAAGCTCGTCAAGCGCTCGGGCGCGTACAATCATGAATTGTCATAATTAGAAAGAGAAACATGATGAATGCTTCCTACAGGACTTGGATCTGCAATCCTCGTATGTCATCTACTATACTACGAAGTAGGCATGTCAAGGGTATCCGATAATTCCGGGTTACTCGGTATTCCGCCTTGTCAGTTTCGGGTTAAACCGGGCTTTTACTTTGAAGGGTTTAACTCGGAGTTTCGTAAAAGTTTCGGTTTCTATACCAGAAATCAACGCGAGTCCGCGAGAGCTTATGGATATTTGGCATTAAAACCACAGCGATTCATTGTTCCCGCGATTGCGGACCATAGGCACGTATCAGCTCGTGTTTTAACATGTTTATTTATAGTATTAGTGAACGAAGCCTCCAATCTTTCCTTACATTGACCAGTGATTGTATTTCATGCATATTTGGAAAAATGGGAATAGCCAATTTTTCTTTGAGAATATTGGTAATTGAATTTATCTTTTTCCAAATTTTTGTTTCTATTTTTTGTTTATATACATTCTTTTAATAACTAATGAAAATAAAAGAACTTTCATTTTTATATTACACAAGGTAGCGCTGTAAACGGATTTTTGTTTGGATTTTAAATCCGGACTTTCACAGACAAACCCGCAACAGAATAAACCCGCAGATTGACAAAACCTCGAAAATCCGGAGACTCGGGTTTCCCTATCTTTTGACAAGCCTATTACGAAGACCCACAGTCAGCACACAGTCATTTTTAAGGAATTTATTTTTCTTTTACCTAAATCTTGATGATTACGTTTAGTAGAATGTGTTATCCAGAAAATAAATTGATAGATACGTAATAGATTGACGAAGTAATAAGAAAACCATGTTGTCTGTCGTCTCATATTCAACACATTTTTTTGTTTAAACAAATCGTACGACTTTTGTAAATGGCGCTGTCATTCTTCGCGTATAATATAGAAACAAACAAGAAAACGAGGGGGCGGCCGAAAAAGAAAAACACTGTGTTAACTCGTGTTTCCACGCAAAATGCTCCATCTCCCTCGTCGGTCATATTTCATTGCCTTCAACATATTGCAGAAAGACTAATATGTCTTCCTCATACTTCACGTCACCGAAAATTGCAGAAAGAAAGGCATAAAACAAGCGCAAGCAAAACAACGCTTGTGTCTTACCGCCCCCCGGCAATACCGAGAAAGACATTCGCCATTATACTGCGGGGTGGGGGGGCAGCCCCCTCCTCCCTCCTCTTGTTTGCCGTACGTGCAACAATAAAACGCCCTCAGTTTAGCAACAATCGCTTATTGCTGTACGCGCACCAGCAGGCCGTAAAATTTTATTGTTATAAATACACGGGATTAGGCAATCAAATAGCACGGCAAGGCAATTGATGCTGGTCTGATAAGCGCGATAAATTGCAATGAATACACTGCTGCACCGTGAAATACACGTAAATAAATAAATTGCAATGAGTGTTTACGGTTGGCTGGACGATAATTTAAAAATTCTCGCAGTCGAGCCGGCAATATTTTCGCAGTTTTTATTGTTTCGCTGCTGCTTACCCCCGCCCGAGCAAATAACGCTAGAGCAATGTGCTCTCGCTCTCTCTGTGTTGCCCTTATTTCGCTCCATTTATCTCCACATCGCTGGGATGTTATTCCCCGATGTGCCCTTACTCTCGGGCTCCACGTGGCGAACGCGGATAAATGCGATATTCGGCCGTTTCTATGCCACTTCCCTATTTCCCTTCCGCCAAGTGGCGGGGGTGGGACGAGAGGGCACACGCAAAATGGCCTCGTGTTCGCCGCTAGGGCTACAAATGTTTTTCGTCGGTGGTGACGGCTATGGCAGTGGCGTGCGGCGCGGAGGCGGCAGCGGATGCACGCTTTTTTTGCCGCCGCATTAATAATGTCGCCGCAATCCCTGTGAAATGAACTTCCCCTCTTCGATTTACATTTGATCGCTGGTTGAGTTGATCTGTGTTTATTCTCGCTGCCAATATAAATTGCTTCGCCTTCCAATGATGGTGATCATTTTTTGTACATTCTAATAAAATTGCCATTATTTACATGTTTCATGTATTGTTTTTTTTTTATTGTGTTTTGTCTGAGCACGTCCGGTGGTACGGTCTGTCCGATAAATACCTCTCGCTGATCGGGCAGACTTGACTTGTGAGTTGCGACAGGTGCAGAACAGATGCTTAGCGGTGCTGTGCGTAAGGGTAGTATTTTGTGGCACACCTTGTAGATATTGAGACAGAGAGAGAGAGAGAGCGAATGGTACGCGGCGTATGCCCGGTTTGGTCGGGAGAACATGAGAAGAGTGCATGTAAGAGGTAGAAAAGAATAGCGTGGGAAATTGGAGGTGTGGATCTCTTACATTATCAGGAAAACTGAATTTAAACAAAGTGGACCATCAAAAAATCCAAGTTATTATGGCACACCTTGTAGATATTGAGAGAGAGAGAGAGAATGATAGGCGGCGTATGTCCGGTTTGGTCGAGAGTAGATGAGAAGAGTGGATGTATAAGGTAGAAATGAATGGTGTGGGAAATTGGAGGTGTGGATCTTTTACATTATCAGGAAAACAGAAATTAAACAAAGTGGACCGTCAAAAAAATCAAAGTTATTATGACACACCTTGTAGATATTGAGAGAGAGAGAGAGAGAGAGAGAGAGAGAGAGAGAGAGCGAATGACAGATATATAACAAGATTTTTTTGTTCATCAGTGTTATTATATCTTCAACTTTATGCTAAGTAAGTTTTAAAGTAAGTTATGACCATTCAAATTTATTTAGGTATAAATAAATATTTATTTCGGAATAAATAAATATTTATTTAAATATATTCTGCAAACGGCATTAAAATTCACAACAACGTGATAATCAAATAAATGCCGAAAGAGAATTTAAATATAAAATAATTGCTTCAGTGTGCGGTAAATAATGGCAAAGCTCGTTAATTTCGGCATAACGTATCACATTTTCCACCGATAGAACCAGAGAGAACCTTTAAACAAACCGCACAATTGCACAACGGAATGAGTAAATCTATCAACGGCTTGATACGAAAACGGCAACGTTTGTTTAGGCACGATTTGCGTGCCCGTCGCACGTCTCAGAACGGCACATTTCAGGGCCGCGAGTATAGTAAATCATAAATCGTCGTACGTGAGTATTCCAGGGTCATATAGACGCCGCAGAGGCTGCCGCGCCGCTGTGTATGCCACCACATGATAACCTAATCATATTTGCATCGTTATATTGGAGTCACTCGCTGCTCTGCCAACTCGCATCCTCATTTCCCAGTCTCTCTTTCTGCGCACACATCATATTACCATATTTATATTCGTCCAATGTTTGCTTCCCCCCCCCCCCCAGCTCCTACCCGACTAAAACTGAAAATACTTCCGCCGAGGATCGTCTAATACCACGCGTAATCCTCCGAGCATCCCCAATGCCATCGTGTGCGGCGACCTCATAATTCTTGCTTAGTGCGTTGCTTTCGAAAAGAGAATGGCGCACGCGAAATTATTTATTCGCAAACGCCCCGCGTGAAATTTGCATAATGAACTGCGGTCCTGCGGAGTCCGCGCTGTAATCATAATTGATGCTCATTTTTGCATACCGCGAAATTACACGTTGTTATGAATGTATGCATGATTTTCCATTATTTATTGAGGATTATTTCTAATTAGGGTTTTTCTGCTGATGCTGCTGAAGCTTCTATTTTCTCATCAAATTCTTTCCCCTGCTGCGGTTCTTGTAGCTTGATACTTAGCATTGGTAACTTGTAATTTGGAGGAGATTCAGACAGACAATCCGGCAGTTGGGCACGCTTGAATACTTTCTCGACGACGAAACTCTTCTTCACTGATTTTTAAGTTGTTGGCCGTGAGATTTTGTTCCAACGGGCATTGTGGTAGAGGGTATTTTCACCAATTGTGAACCTTACAAGTCGCTGACTTGTAGAATGTTCTGAAACGTTCTGGGAAGACGCTCAAGGATTTGCGACTTCAGCACCGTACTCGTCGTTTCGAGACTCGGCACGTGCGGTGCTTAGCCATCCGCTTTAATCGGACTGTTGCGTAGGACAAGATTGTTGAAACAATTCTTACTCTCTCTCTTGGTGTTACAACTCAGCTTGAACCTTGACCTCCCTTATCTTTCTCCTCCATTTACCAGATTTTAAAGTGATGGTAATAAGTAAAAATGACGTTAGGATCAATATCGAAATTGGTGACAAAACCATTGAACAAGTGCAGCAGTATAAATATCTGGGAGTAATTTTATGTGCCAACGGAAAACAAATGGCCAAAAACAAACTCGAGAATGGAATCAACCAATAAGGCGTATTAAGTAATGTGTAGGCACGTTCTAAGAAACAAGGAAGTGACTTAAGGTACCAAAATGAGAGTTTACAAGGCAATTATCAGACCAATCCTCACTTACGGCGCAGAATCATGGATATTAACCCAACAAGAGCAAAGCAAGATCAGGGCAGTTGAAATGAAAGTAATGAGAAAAATCTTTGGGGTCACAAGAATGGACAAAATTAGAAATGAGGACATAAGAGAAAAATTAGGAACTGAAAGTGTTGAGAAATATATTGAAGAAAAACAACTAGGATGGTGGGGCCACATGATTAGGATGAGTGAGGAAAAGCGAGCTAAGATGGTGTGGGAGGCGAGAAAAATCATGAAGAGGAAACGAGGAAGACCCAGGAAGAAATGGGTACAGGAGATTGAGGAAAACTTGCTGAAGAGGGGTTTAAATGGAAAAGAAGCAAAAGCAATAGCGCTGGACCGAAAAGGGTATATTGAAGGTTGTATTGAAATATGAATATTCTTAATAAATAATAAACAATGTTTCATAATGTATTGAGATCATTTCTAATTAGCACTCGAATTTTCCCGGTGGTACAAACTCGACTCTTGGAGGTCGCCGGCCGCCGTGTAGCTTTTATTTATGTATGCAAATGGAAGCGAGAGTGTTTCGGAGGAAGTAGAAGAAATAAAAACAAATTCTGCAGCGTGAGGCGGTGGCGTTGGTGATGGGATCAAAATTTGCATTTATATGTGGCGACGCGTGGGTGCAACCCTTCGGGATGTTGTTGGTGCGAAAACGGGAACGAACGCAACGGGTGCCTATTGAATTGGGCAGCATTAGGTATGCTAAGCTAAGGTAACTTCGAATTGAATTCGATTGAAACACGATTATGCTAAGTTTCATTCGGATCATTGTCATTTATTTACAAAATGTTGATGGATTTTTCTATCTATATGCGAGATCTATTGAATATTTCACTTTGCTTGGATTACTTTGGGATAGATTCGATCTGATTCAGTTGGGAGACAAATAGAGTGTGTGGAAATTTTCACAAGCCTGTCGACTTTGATGTAACCTATTTGTTGGCAAGAAGGCCGATGAGAACTTGGGAGATTTGTAGAGAGTACATTTACTAGTGATATGCAAATGGAACATTGAGGAAAGCAAGTTTTTTCATAGAGTCATTCGGATTTCCACCAAGACCCTCGCTGTCGCCTGATATGATCCTTCGAACCGGATCTTGTTAATTTTTGCGGGACGAGTGTAAGTTGTGCTGCCATCACGTTCGGGTCATTTCACAAAGCACTCAGGAACTCCATGAACCAAAGGCGTGAGACTCAGAGCCGGTCGAGTCGTTTGTATATTTCGGCGAGTGCGCCGCCGCTTAACATGTAGAGAAGTCCTTACAAGTATTATCAAGTATGACCTAGTATGATCAATTAATATACTTACAATTTATGTAATATCTATTTCTCAAACTAAACATTTTATTATGAAATAGATTAGTTAAAATTTTCAAGATATCCCACTTATGTCGGGCGTCCCGAGTTACTATCGTTGTTAAGATCAAGTTAGGGTTCTACTGAAATCTGTATGAAAAGCAGAGATTGTCCTTCCATTGTTGCTCTTTTTATAAAGGGTTACCTCAGGACGAAATTTAATTGTCACCACATACACGCTTTAATTTATTATGAAATAGATCAAGTAAAATTTTCAAGATATCCCACTTCTGTTAGGCGTCCCAAGTTAGATTAGTTTCTATATGTATTACTGAAACCTGTATGAAAGGCTGTACGTGGTATCATCATTATCCGTACATACAGACAAAGCAGGATATCCGATTTCGATACATTTTGTGCAAACTCTTTCTAACTGACAGGAGATTGGCAGAACTAGGACGAGTATTTTGCTAGTGTAAATTTACAAGTTGTTAACAAGCCGATGAAACATTGAGATAGCCTGTCTGCGTTGCCGTCATCCCATATGTAAAAAGTTTTCAATTGCTCTCTAATATCCTAGAATTGAGTACATAAGTAATTTACAATCAATTATTGACCAGTATAACGAAAATAAAATAAAAATTAAATAAATACGACTAAAAGTTGCTGTTTTTCAATACTAAAGGAGTAGTTAACAAATAAGTACTTGCAATTTCTCGTCAATTTCTTTATCGGAACTATCGGAAATGTAGAACGCAATAAAGTTCAATTTACAATGAAGTTGACAACAGTGTAACTATATCATTCTTACAGAATATTTGTTATTGATGAATGTCAAGAATTCAACAGAGCATGAAACTTATGACGTGAATGAAGCATGAGTTTGAAAACTTCTAAAAGTTGTACTGGCAGCGCCCGTTTAACGCGATTTTGCATATATAGAGGTAAATATTTTAAGGACATCCTTTTTTTCTCTGTCTCCTTATTCGGTGGAGAATAATCATTGAAATGACAAGTCTGTTTCAAAATCAAAGTTCGTGGGCACTTGAGCACTAAGGTCAATGGACTAACTCGATGATAACTGCTCTACGAAACTCATATAAGAATTCTTGTAGCAATATATAGTTATGTTTCTTAGTGTGGATGACTTGGATGAAGTTTCAACCCGAAGTTTAT
>JAODAC010083762.1:0-42386 GCA_027575185.1 Mimaenictus wilsoni | reverse complement strand
GCTAAATGATTACATGTTCTTCTTTGATATGTCAATGCTAGCTAGTCTGGGGTCGTTCAAATAAGACCGTATGATAGATGTTGTGTGAATGAGTTAGGAAACATCATACTAAATACTTTCTCTCCAATATAATTTCACACTAAAATTGCCAAATCCAATATAACTTATAACTGGAACACGTTTTGGAAGACTTAAATTTACAAAGAATTCATCAAAATGTACATAATTTTACCCAACATTATTAATAATTAAAAACATGAACTAGTTTCAATTAAAAAATGTTGATTTTTAAGAGTCTCGAAACAGTTTTTAGATCGAAAAATGCCAAAAATTAAAACCTACAGCTAAAGCCTATGATTATCTCGTTAATTTCTTCGTTAGTAAAGGAAATATGGGCATAATTAATGTCGAATGCAAGCTCGCGCCCGGCCCCGTTCGTGTGATATTAAATTGGACAGAAGAAAAGCACCGTTAGCTCGTTGCATCCAACCATCCAAAGATTTAGCATGTATGCAACATTCACATTATTATATGTATTACGATTTCTCGTCGATCTTTCACCGAAGGAAGCATATGTATATGTTTTATAAGTTTGTATGTATTCGTATAGGAGCGTATAAAGCATTTATTTCCACAGTCTCGACCTATAGAATTTGCCTCCTTTTGCCTTCCACCACTACCTTCCTCGGGTAGGCAAATAGTTGCTAGGCGAATGCAAAAGCGACAACAAAGTGGCAACGAATATATTCGTGATTTTCGCCGCTGGATTTTCTGTGCGTTTGCTGCTTCTATAGCCAGCCAGCCAGCTTCTTGCTCTCGTCGAAAAACGCATGAGCGAAACATGGGCGTATTGCGAATTTCTATTCGATCGGCGTGCGCTATTCCACGCCGATTCTCGATGGAATTGAAATTGAAATGGCAATTTTACTGCACCGCGCGCACCGCCAATGTTTATTTATTGGCGAATTCCGACGTCTACCGACTACCGACCAGTAGCAATCCTTTCTTCCTCCTTCTTGAACGTACCTCTATCGGTAGACAGGAAAGTTTCATAATGCGGGCACGGCGAAAATGTTGGTTGCTATTCGATTTTGCATAATTAAAATCTAGATAAACTCGTGCACTGCATGTCTACTATGTCTTGCTTTGCGATTCTCTAGCTAGAAACTTGAAGAAAAAAAGTATCGATACTGGACGTTTGAATGGTTTTCAGAGTACCGATATCTTCTTTTGGTATTTCTTAGGTTTACTTATGTTATTTTTGTTAAAAAGCAACTGAAATGTATTGATACTTTTAAGAATCTTATTATTTTCATTAATGAGTTGACATTAGAGACTGATGGTAATTCTTTACACGTTTTTTTTTCAGGATTTACTGGTACCCAATGCGAAATCGACATCGACGAATGCAAAGACAATCCCTGTCTAAACAACGGAATCTGTTATGATCGAATCAATTCATTCAAGTGTAATTGCCTTGTGGGTTTCACGGGCTCTCGATGCCAGACGAATATAGACGACTGCATTTCGAATCCCTGTCGAAATGGAGGTACCTGTGAGGATTCTATCGGAGGTTATACCTGCCTGTGTCCGGCTGGTTTTACTGGTAATTCCTGCGAAACGAACATCAACGACTGTCAGTCTTCTCCCTGTGATCACGGAGAATGTGTCGACGGCGAGAATTCCTTCTATTGCACTTGCCATCCGGGATATTCGGGCTTCTACTGCGAGTCGCAGATCAACGAATGCGAATCGAATCCCTGCCAATATGGCGGCAACTGTCAGGATCTGATTAACGGATACCAATGCCACTGCAAAGCCGGAACATCGGGGCAGAACTGCGAGATTAACGTCAACGAATGCTACAGCAATCCCTGCAGGAATGGCGCCAAATGTTTGGACGGCATCAACAGGTTGGTTCGATTAACCTCACCCATAGGTTCTAAGGTCCCTTACTAATACTCTGTTTCTTGGTTCTTTTCATGCAGCACTCACAGTGATAACACGATTAACATGTTTCCATCGTAAGTTTTACATACTTAACAGAGTTTACCGAGTGTTTAAAAGGTTGTCATGAGTGTGTTTTGTGTGTGTTATAATATTTTCCGCCATCAGAGAATTGTAACACTGTCTTTTTTCGGTTTTCGCAGGTATACCTGTGAATGTATTCCCGGCTATACTGGTCAACATTGCGAGACCGACATCGATGAATGTGCTTCGAATCCCTGTGCAAATTCAGGGGTTTGCATTGATTTGGTTAATGGTTTCCGTTGTGAATGCCCACGTGGTTACTACGATGCGAGGTGCTTGTCTGACGTGGATGAGTGCAAGTCGAATCCATGTAGACATGGTGGTAGTTGTGAAGATGGCGTTTCTCAGTATATTTGTCATTGTCTGCCTGGTTACAATGGCCGGCAGTGTGAGCATAATATCGACGAATGTGCGTCGAACCCGTGTCAACATGGCGGCATCTGCCGCGATCATCTCGCTTCGTACACCTGTGAATGCCAACCTGGATACTCGGGCATCAACTGTGAGACCAACGTTGATGATTGTGCCTTCAATCCGTGCAAGAACGGAGGGACTTGTATTGATCAAGTGAACAACTACAAGTGTGTTTGTAAGCTACCATATTCGGGCCGGGATTGTCAGGAGAGGTTGGATCCGTGCTCGCCGAACAAGTGTAGGCATAATGCGCGCTGCTCGCCTAGTGCGAACTTTATGGACTTTGCATGCACGTGCAGCGTGGGATATACGGGTAGATTGTGCGAGCAGGATGTGAACGAGTGTCAGAATTCAGCTCCATGCCGGAATGGTGCCACGTGCAAGAACACGGATGGGAGCTATCAGTGTATTTGTGCACTTGGTTATGAGGGCAAGGATTGTAATATCAATACTGATGATTGTGCTTCTTGTAAGTATTACTATATTGATTGATGTACTACCAGTACAGTTATATATCTAAGTAAAAGTAGGACTAGGTAGTACTAAGTTTGATTTCTTCTTTCCAGTTCCATGTCAAAATGGCGGCACTTGTTTGGACGACATCGGTGACTATCAATGCCTCTGCGTCGCAGGTTTCCAAGGAAAACACTGCGAGGTGGACATCGACGAGTGTCTCTCGAATCCCTGTCACAACGGAGCTACGTGTAATCAATATGTCGACTCCTATACCTGCACCTGTCCGTTGGGCTTCTCTGGGATTTCCTGCCAGATCAACGACGATGACTGTACTTCGAGTTCCTGTATGAACGGAGGAACATGCCGAGATGGCATCAATTCCTACACTTGTAACTGCCAACCGGGCTACACCGGCTCCAATTGCCAGAACCGGATCAATTTATGCGACAGCATGCCTTGTGCCAATGGAGCAACTTGTCAGGATCACTTTATGGAGTATACCTGCCACTGTCCCTACGGTTACGCTGGGAAAGACTGCAGAGAGTACGTGGACTGGTGTGGTACCAATCCTTGTGAGAATGAAGCCACGTGTCAACAACATAAGAACCAATATCACTGCAACTGTGCCCCTGGGTGGACCGGAAAAGTCTGTGACGTTGAGATGGTAAGCTGTAAGAACGCAGCGCTGAGGAAAGGAATCCCTCAGAAACAGCTTTGTAATAATGGTACTTGCTCGGACATAGGCAACTCTCACAGGTGTCACTGTCTAGATGGCTATACCGGTTCCTATTGCCAGATTGAGATCAACGAGTGCGAATCGGCGCCTTGTCAGAATGGTGCCACTTGTAAAGATCTTATCGATTCATATACGTGTTTGTGTACTAAAGGTTTTCAAGGATTGAACTGTGAACTGAACGTGGATGATTGTAAAATCAATCCCTGTCAAAATGGTGGAACTTGCCATGATCTTATCAACAGCTTTCAATGTTCATGTCCCCCTGGAACAATGGGTGTGATCTGTGAAGTGAATCCCAATGACTGTCTGGGAAAAATTGATCCGTGTCATAATAATGGAACATGCGTGGACAGAGTAGGAGGGTTCGAGTGTGATTGTCCTCCAGGTTATGTAGGTCCTCGCTGTGAAGGTGACATCAACGAGTGTCTTTCCAATCCTTGTTCAACACCTGGAACCCTGGATTGCGTTCAGCTTGTTAACGACTATCATTGCAACTGTAAGAATGGATACATGGGACGCCATTGTGAGAGCAAAGTAAATTTCTGTGACAAAGCCCCATGCCAGAACGGAGGAATCTGCACGGCGATACATGCTGGTCATAAATGCACGTGCCAAGATGGTTATTACGGGAAGAATTGTGAGTTCTTTGGTTTTGATTGTGGAAGTAATCCGTGCCAGAATCGCGGGACCTGTCGTAGAGCTGATGGAGGTGGGTACGTCTGTGATTGTCCCATCGGAGTGGCTGGTAACCATTGTGAGATTGATACCATGGATGAGTGTAAGTCAAATCCTTGCAAAAACGAAGATGCAACGTGCCAGGATACATTTGGGGATTATGTCTGTTACTGTCCTCCTAAACACAACGGCAAGAACTGTGACCACTATGACAGCAACTTCCCTGGAGGTATTGGTTACACTCCATCTATGGGTGGTCCCAATGGAACACCTCCACTCTATGCCATAGATTTGGAGATCCAACGAAAGCAATGCGAACGGAATCAGTGCACCGTGAAGCGGGGAAATCGGAAGTGTGATGAAGAATGCAACAATTACGCTTGTGATTTTGACGGAAATGACTGCTCCCTAGGTTTGAACAATCCATGGGCGAATTGCTCCGAGCCCATCAAGTGTTCGCATGCATTCATGGATGGTGTTTGCAATGAGGAGTGTAATAACCAGGAGTGTCTCTTTGATGGTAGGGATTGCGAAAAGACCTTACAGCCGTGTAATCCGATTTATAATGCCTATTGCGAGAGTCATTACGCTAATGGCTATTGTGACTATGGTTGTAACAATGCTGAGTGTAACTGGGATGGTTTGGATTGTGAAAAGGCACCGCCACAGGTTGCTGAAGGTGTGCTACGGGTGACTATCCTCATGGACCCTGAAGCTTTCAAGAAAAACAAGGTTGCTTTTCTTCGGGATACTAGCCATCAACTAAGGACGACTGTTACGATCAAACTAGATCCCATGGGTAATGAAATGATCTTCCATTGGAAGGGGCCCACTCCAGGGCTTGATGATCCAGCGTACAAACGGAAGTACAACATTGGTTTCACTGAGCAATCCGGGGTAGAAGTTCATTTGGAGATTGATAATCGTAAGTGTACGTCGATAATCAAATCGGAGACATGTTTCCAGACGGCGGAAGCTGCAGCAGAGTTCTTGGCAGCTACAGCTTCGAAACATACACTCTCCAAATCGTTCCCCATCTGGAAAGTTGATGGTTCTCAGAATGATTTGATTCCGGACACTCCTACAAATGCAAAGTTTGTTATCTTGGGGATTTTCATGGTGTTTGTCTGTTGTTTTGCTGTTGCTATGGTGGTACAGACACAAAGAAAGCGTGCTGCTGGTGTTACTTGGTTCCCGGATGGTTTCTTCGCAGCGTCGAATACAAGTAGAAGATCTTCCCGACGACGCGGGCCGGATGGTCAAGAAATGCGTAACCTGAACAATCCTTCGATGATGGACATGCCTCACATGGGTCCACAGATGGGTCACCAACAACAATGGAGTGACGATGAGTCTGAAATGCCCCAACCTAAACGAATGCGTGGGATGGAGGCAGGATACCAAAGTGACCATACCGTCATCACAGATTATGAAGAAACAGATACTCGACCATGGACCCAGTTGCAGATGGATGCCGCTGATATTCGTCCTTCGGTAATGTTGACTCCACCGCAGAATGAGAATCATGACATCAACGCACGAGGACCTTGTGGTATGACCGCAATTATGTTGGCTTCGGTACGTGGAGGTGGCCTGGAAACACCAGAAGAAGACGAAGACGATACTGCTGGAGCTGTCATTCAGGATTTGGTAGCTCAAGGAGCTGAATTGAATGCAGCGATGGATAAGACCGGAGAGACTAGTTTGCATCTTGCTGCGCGGTTTGCTCGAGCTGATGCAGCGAAGCGTTTACTCGACGCTGGCGCTGATGCCAATGCCCAGGACAACACTGGAAGGACACCTTTGCATACAGCTGTTGCTGCGGATGCTCTGGGTGTCTTCCAGATTCTGTTGCGTAATCGAGCGACTAATTTGAACGCTAGAATGCATGAGGGTACTACTCCTTTGATATTGGCAGCTCGTTTGGCTATTGAAGGAATGGTTCAGGATCTGATTGGTGCCGAAGCAGATATTAATGCTGCTGATAACACGGGAAAGACGGCGATTCATTGGGCCGCTGCTGTTAACAATGTGGAGGCAGTGAATATTCTCTTGGCACATGGTGCTAATCGTGATGCACAGAATGATAAGGTTGGTATAAATTTTATGAAACAAACATAAGGTTAAGGAACTAAAGAATTTGGGTATTAATGTTGTTTTGTTTAGGATGAGACTCCACTGTTTTTGGCTGCTCGAGAAGGATCATATCAAGCATGTAAAGCTCTCCTCGAGGCTTACGCAAATCGGGAGATTACAGATCACATGGATCGCTTGCCACGTGACGTGGCAAGTGAGCGTCTACATCATGACATCGTTCGACTTCTTGAGGAACACCACCCACGTAGTCCTCAGATGGTCAACGTTATTCCGAATAATTCAGTAATGAGTAAGTTTTATTCCTTTTCTAATGGAAACAGTATTAACAGTATGTTTAGGTTCCCAAACAGGTCAACTCATCCAGCACCCAACAGTGATACTGCCCAAACGGCAAAAATCGAAGCGTCCCAGTAAGAATTCAAATGGGCCAACAAGTCCCCAGGTGGAAGGTGCCCACACAGGTAGCGTACGTCGTAAACCCAGTGTGAAGAAAGCAAACGCAAACAAGAAGCCCTGCAATGGCCTGCAACAGACCGAGATCCAGGGTCTGGACTGCTTGAACGCGACCTTGAGTCCTGTGGAGTCCCCGATGGCGAATCTCCCTAGCCCGTATGACACCGCTACACACTACTCCAACATGTCCTTGCCGACGATGGACCAACGTTTGAATAACAAACAACCTCCCAGCTACGACGATGTGATAAAGAATGGCAACATGGCGCCGGTGACGGGCCACCAGCTGCACGGCCTCGTCCCCTTGGACAACTACCCGTTCCCGATGAACTTCCAAGATCAACTCCTTCCGCCAGGTAGCGGGCGGCACATGCAGCCGAACACGCTGAGCCCACCGTATTCGAATCAATCACCGCCACACTCGGTGCAGTCAAATATGTCCATGTCTCCACAGGCGTACAACGGCTCGCCGTCACCGGCAAAGACAAGGCCCTGTCTACCGACGAGTCCCACGCATATCGCGGCGATGCGTGCCGCCACGCAGCAGAAACATGGTGGCATTCCGCAGAATCAATCGCTGCAGATGGGTTTTGACTTCAGCCAAGCCTCGGTGGAGATGACATACACACCGCTGTCGGGCGGTGGTGGCGGCACGCCGGCAACGCTGAATCCCGCACAGTTTGTTCAGACGAACTACTACATGACGCCGCCGTCGCAGCATTCCGACGCGTCCCCACAGCATCTCAGCATCGACAGTTTTGCGACACCCAGTCCTGACTCGCCGTGGACGAACTCGCCGCATTCGATCACCTCCGACTGGTCGGAGAACGTGACGAGCCCGACGACGGCAACGTACCAGCCAGCTGGTCACCAGGCAAACAAGGGCTCCGAAGCGATCTACATCTAGATGCAGGAAAGAAAGGCCCTAATTCGTATTTATTTTAATGGTCTCAGCTTTTATCGTTTTTATCCCAACCGGGCATTTACATGCTTGCGAAGGCTCGGGAAGAAGAAGTGAAAATGAGAAAGGCAAGGAAGAAATACTTATGTTTTAGTGTAAATAGCTTAGATTAGTCGTGCTAGGTGGCGCTATTTCGTCAACTTTCGACGGCCAGATGATATTCTAGACTAAATTCTATGTTAATGGAAGTAAACGCAACGTCATACTAGAGAAATCGAAAAAGAAGAAAAGAGAAAGGTGCGGAAAAAGGAGTAAAAGGTTCCCACCTTTTATACTATGAGGAAATTGTATAGAAATATCGTACGATGAAATCGCACACTCTAAACACTTGGAAATATAGTAAGGAATGTGCAAACACCTGAAAAGTGATGTTTAAATCACTTGCAATAGAGAAAAAATAAACAGCCAGAATACGTACAAATCGCATTAATTTACATATTTCAATATTCATTTTTTCTACAAATACAACGTTTTCAATAAATTTTTAACGTTTTAAAAGAACTTTTAACGTTCATAATTTTTGTTCAAACAATTATTAAAGTTTAAAAATCATTTTTCACGTGTTCAAAAAGATGTAGATATGATAAAAAAGCAAGACATGACAAAAAAGATGCTAAAAATGGAAACAAATGTAAATAAATTTTAAATATCTCTACTAAGTTAAAACCTCGATGCGTTTCGCAGAATACACGCATATATTTGTACGTTTTTAATATTTTATATTATTCCTGGTAAGAATCGATTGCGATTCTTGACAATCGACTACACGGCAGCGTTCGTTCGTTCGTTGCGCGATATATTAAGTGCTATGATAACGCGAAACAACCGCTCTCCCGAAATAAATATTAAAGCTAGTTAAACGTATACATATTTTGTCGATTTATAAACGATTCTCTTGTTATTTAATGTAAAGTTATTAGGCTTCTCGGCCGAATATTTGCCATGCTGCGAACTGTGCGATAGAGAGGGAGAGACGGAATGCTCATCGGATCGAAGGAAACAACGCAAACATTTTCTTAACATTTATATTTAACGTATTTATTCTATCACTACTGGACACGCACGCACAACGCATGTATTCTTCGAGTTTATATTTTAGTAAACTGATGGCTGATTGATGGCATTGTGCCTTTGTTTCTGCGACTTGTATTTTTATAAGAGATATTTTTATATGTGAGGAAAAGAAAGCGAATCGTGGCGCATTTCCAGAGACACAACGACGCCAGAAACCTAATAACTGTAAGAGTATAGGACATATAGAAAATTACATGTTTTTCCTTTACTATAATGTATTTTTGACAATGTTATTTTAATGTTTATTATGTATTTTAATAAACTATTTGGAGTATATTCAGTTGTATTGATTAACATTGCATGAATTAGTGCCAAATTTCATTCTGAATCGATTACTAAATGATTGTGTATATTGGACCAAGAAAATATAAATAAAAGGGAAATGTTTAGCAGCAATAATGTCACGTAAGTTTTCTTACAGCAAAAATGTGGACGAAATTAAACTCAACTTTTATTAGTCGTAATATAAATTCTAAGTAACTAAATGAAAACATAAAATAGGAGTTTGTAGCAAATTTCAAACGGAATTGATACATGCATGATTTATAATCCTGGAATTTTGGGAAATATGAATAAAACTGAAAACTCCAAAACTACTCATTTTTGAAAACTAAATTTTTTGCTCGATAAATTTTCAACGGCAACACTATCTTTCGGCGTTAATAGATATATCAAAGCAAAATACATTTAATGGAGAATCCACTACCATATGATTGAGAATTTTATGATTTGTAGATAAGAAAATATTTTATAACAAATTTTGAATTTCATATTTTAGTTCCACTCTTTACCGCTTCATGGTTTTATCCGTGTTGCATAAATGTCATTAAGTTTAAAATTAATTACTATTATTTAAATCATTAAGTAAAAAAAAAACAAAATTAGTCATTAAACTACTCAACTTTTTCGTCGAAGTAACGTATACATCTAAAACTCGATGAAATATAAAAGTATAAATTCTCTATCATGAATTTGGAGCCCGATTGGTTGCCTACCATAAAAGTATACATTTTTAAAATAATCACATTCCTTGTTTCTTTTTAAAACTCTTCAAATAATTAATCTGGAATTAATTTTATATACCGAAATTACATACTGTCGAAAATATCACATACTATAAGTATCTACATGCTAATTTCAAAGGTTATTATACATTTTTTACGATAAAACTTTTTTAGCTCCATTCCTCGAAATAAATTTTTAAACATGGCCTAGAATTGTCCGTTTAATCATCAATTAGTTTATTCATGTGTGTGTGGTCGTAGAGCATCAAGAACATGACCTAATAGTCGTTATTGTAACTTTTATAACTCACTTCATTATTCAGTATCAGTTTTCTACTTATATTCTTTTCAGATGAAGATTTATATTCAATACTTGTTAAACCATCAAAAGAATAAGACGATAAGATTGTAATATTACCAAATTCAGTTTATATATCAAATAATTATTATAAAATAATAAATATACGGAATATAATTTTCAAAAAGACACTCTAGTGGTGAATTATTGAACTGTGTCAAAAATTGGGAGGAAGCTGTTGCATTGTCTGCATTATTGTTTGCTAGCTATCCTACTCTAACGCACGTAAGTTTATTGTATTAGACAGTGATAAAGTTAGTGTGCAGAGTGCAGCAGGACGCACGCGACTCCTCAGAACTTGTTTCTCGCAGTAATTCACTGCCCGTTGATGTGTGCGCGTCGTTCCGCTCCGCTCCGCGTGGTGTATCTTGGTGTATTCATCGCTGCAGGCGATATTTTCACAGCGCAATCAGAATTTGTCACACGTAATTTGTGTTTGGGATAATTATCATACATCTGGGAAAACTGGTAAGTCTTGTCTTTCATTCATTCAGTCGTGATTTCATTGTTAATCATAATTATTTTTTCGCTTCAAAAACAAGTTTATTTCATGGCTATTTGTGATGTCGGAATTCATGGCAACTAGATTATTATTTGTTATATTGTTTTCCTACAGTTTTACAAAGTTACAAGTTTTTAAATATTTATTAACGTTCTGAAATTTGATATTGAAATTTGAATTCTATAAAAACACTTCTTGTGAGTTAAGTTTTTTGATGAAATAAGATAGTATAAGAGGGTTTAACGCAATCAATGAAGATAAATCGAAAGCAACATCGTGTTGCATTCTTGGGAGAGATGTAGTCGTAACTTGGCAACGTGCATCGGCAACGGTTGCGGGACAACCCTCGTCGTTTGTGATCGGCTGCTTTCACCAATCTTTTCTTTTGCTGAATACCGGTCAATTCATGTATGTTTCTATGTGTGTGTATATGTTGGCATGTATGTACATGTGCTGGTATGCGTATGTGTGTGCGTTGGTATTTTTTATCAGGTCGCGTCCTTCGCGTTCGCATACCTCCACCGGCACACCTTTGTGTCTTAAGAGTCTTTTCCGTCTCTTCGTAATGGTGCGTTCGGTACCTGAGACAACACGAATCACATGAGGAATCTCAGCAGGTGCACAAAGATGTGATAGGTATCAGAGGTACCGGTGGGTTTTTTTGTTGGGTTGTTTAATAGATTGTTTTATGACGGAAAAGTCAAATCTTTTGGAAAATTGCTGTAATCGAGATTAGTGGGGGATGGCGAAGACGATTAAAATTGATTCTTCTGTTTCTAGTTTTTTGTTGAAACTTTAGACACGCTTGATTGCATAATTCTTAATTATGTGTAGGAATAATTTATATATCAATTTGTTTGAGCGCGTTTTAATAGTTTTTAGTGGACACCTGTTGAGAAAAAAGGTAATTTTTCTGATTTTCTAAAAAGAGAAATTAGAGAAACTATTCGGAATATGAGATTAGTTTTAAGCTGAAAATATATGATTTCGGGGGCATTTGAAATATTATTCTTCTTCTTCTTGCTGATTTATGGCTCTTGGCAACAAGGCCCTCTGAACTGAAATATTATTGTTTTATTAATTTACTTACTGTCAAAAAGTGCAAATTGATTGAATACGTTTGCAGTGTTTGTTAAGCATTTAAACATTTGGTTGAAAACAGCGTTTATTGCGATAAAATAGTAATTTCTCCTGTTGACACTGGTAAGATCAATATGAATTTTATTTATTCAAGAAGTTAGAAACAAACTGAAGAAAATGATGTAAATTTCACAAGGTTCAAACTTTTCTGAAAGCAAAAATTGTCTAAAATCAGATACACAATTAGCCATAACAAAATTTGTTGTTTGTAATGTTAAAACTTGACACATTTGCATTAACCAGATTATTTAGAGCAGAGGTTTCCAAACTGTAATCCGCGCCTCCTAAGGAAGACATGACTATTCTCAGGGTAGAGACGAAATATGACGAGAGTCGGTGAAGATTGGAGAAAGGGTTAAATAAGATTTTTTTCTGGGATTTTTACTAATTTGACAGGGGTGTTGACCCTAATCCCCGAACGCAGTATTGGGGCTGTAAAGTTGTAAAACCCAATAAACATACGAATTTCGTAGTTTCAAGTACGCAATAAATAGAACTGAATGTTTGCAAAAACTGACCGCGCTATTTAAAGAGAGAGACGCTCTCTTTTGCTATCACCCGGCATTGTTCGCCCACGCTGCGTCACGCGCGTATCACTGCTTCGTGGTTTTTTTGTCATATCTTATGTATTAAAAGGAGATAGGTGATTTTCCAATCCCTAAGAAAGATATGCCTGGTACAAGATATTGTCCAGCCTTGTCGCTCTCACATCGCAAGCCGGCTAGGAGATTATCTAGATATAAGTTAGAAACTTACTTATCGGGGAAAATATATTAATCCTTTTAAAAATATCAGACAATTACACAGTACCTACGCATATTTCAAACACACTTAATCGCTGGTATTTCCTCACGATAATTCCCTAATTCCGCGTATACTCAATGCCGGGTGGTAGCGAAAGAGACCGTGATGCACAGTCTCTCTCGGCCAGGTAGAAAAACCGGGTTTGCAACACCCAGTGTGCATATTATTTTTTCGGTGTTGTAACCGATTAACTTAACAATGAAGGTGCGGTCAACCGTACTTGAAAAATCAAGAGGATAAGTTAGTTTCGGACTTTCGGGATACAGCCACTTTACAGCGGTGAAAAGAGAATTTAAACATTTTTGGGGGCCGCCATAAAGTGAATTAATAAAAGGGAAGCGCAGCTATAATAGTGTATTATTATAATAAACAAAAGCATATTTGCTTCAGATTAAAACCTGCGCAAGTGTATTTAGCTGTGTGTATTTATCGGTATCATCCGTAGTTTAATCGCACGCATTGTCAATTAACTTTAATTGCCGTATATTTCATTCCTGCTCTATTCTATGAGCACTAGTATAGATAGAATACATTCCGTTGGTTTTTTATTGGTTCAACACAAAGGGAAACAATTTATGAGGGTATTTTCCATAATGAATTTAAATTTGTTCGATTAATTTATCAATGTTTTTATTCGTCATTAATATAAAAACTTTTACTTTACATCAACGATTATCAAGTAAGTTTTATTGCAGTTTGATATAATTAGCTACTGCATTATTTATTCACTTTCTGTTCACGTTTCCTCTACTTTATTTCTCTTTTATTTTCTGCGCCGAGAAATGGTACAATTTGCCGTTTGTTTATACGCACAACAGCGCCTTTCTCGACGTCTATGCGCGATACCTCTAATTATTAATTAGGAGAAGGAAGTAAAACTGAATTGTGGCACGCGCGACATTCACCCGTCGCGACAAGCTGTTAACAGCGCACGTGGATTACACGTACATGTCGCCACAATCGTGTAATCGCTGGTAACATAAAAATTAGACACACATTGCGTAGATCGGTAAGCTTTGGATTGGAATTAAGTTAGTGTGGAGAGCGTGTAAGCAAAAGTGATAATGCTTCAATTGCGTTCTAGCAAATCTAGCTTTGGCGCGACGTGTTATTGCATGATGATGTAATGTGTAATTAATTAAAATTCGATGCGCATGGCCTGCGAAAAGTTGTAGGTAGGTAGGTTGCTGGGTAACTGGTTAACTAGCACATTATTTAAATGCTAAATAAAGCATAATTTGTTTAGCATATGACTTGCTTTACTTGTTTTATGTTGCAATAGGCCTTAAATTTACATTAGGAAGTTTTCGTTTTTAATTCTTTTGTTTGTTAGATAAGAATTCAATCGATTCATCTATGTAAATGTGTCATGGTATGATTTCTCTAAGATCTTCCTTTATAATTCATTTTCACCTGTTTTCTCTTCAACTACTTTTGATTTTCCATTATGCAAATCATTTTATCATCAGTGATTATCATTTATGCTTGCTATTGCTACAAATATAGTGAGTAATTTAGATGTTTGTTTATTTGCAAAATTTGTATACAAATCACGAGTCGATCGGCTTATACACTTTTCATTTTTAATTTCCTCCTACTTTTGCAAACAGTACACGGTTTGTGGTCAGACAACTGATGATTAATTTATTTTCCACGCTTTGTGAGTATTTAATTTCAACGTGCAACTGCTCAACTTTCGCCTGATTTTCTCGCCTGATTTGTGGTTGCCTTTAATATTGCATATTAAATTGCATGCATTGATTTTTATTCTTATTCCAATGTTTTATTGTCTTTACCATTTTCTTGGTCTTCTCCTTAAGTTTTTTTCTTCAAGAGTCTTTTCCTTAAGTTCCTTACAATTATAATAAACGTTTTTAAATTGTCGTCATTATTCCCTATTCTCTTTATCTTACCGTTTAAGAAACATTCCTCTGTATCTAAAGACGTTTTCATCTGTTAATCTAACTAATAATTAGCCAGCAATGCTGTAAATTGCAAGTGACTCAAGTTTTATATAACGTAGCTGCTTGCTAGCTCTTTCTCTAGCTAGACTAGTTTGTTATTTGGAGCACTTTTTATTTGTGTATTCCACTTTTGCAACAACAACACGCAGGCGGATGCAGTTGAGACGAAGTTTTGTACAAATTTGAGCAATTTGTGTAAAGTGGAACACAACTAACTGGAAGGTACAAGCTCCAACAGCATGGCTTGTTTTGCGCTTGCAAGTGTATGAAACACTTGTAGACCATTTAATTACATTTTATAATTCCGCCGAGGAAAGTTTGTTGTTACGTCTGGTTTTCTTACGTAAAAGAATATAATTGCATCTAATTGTAAGCGTCTAACACTAAAGTAAAGTGACGCCTGAATACAGCGGGGTGCAAGTGACATGAAAAATGCAAACATCAGGAAATCGTGTCAATAGGTTGTGCGTTTCACCAATCGATTGTGATTAAAATATGTAAATTTGACGTGAAGGCTTATGTCAGTGAAAACCTGTTATTGCGAGCGTTGAAAATTTGCAGGCGATCAACATGGGCAACTCGGGTTATCTTCATACATTTTTGTCGTCAGATTTGACAATTTAATTTCTAACTATTTGTTCTTTTTTTCAGTTATAAAGAGGAGGAGGAGAGCACGTGACGGCAAGATGGTCTTTGACTGTGGATCCTGTCTGGCTAAGTACATCTTGTGCCTGTTGAATTTTGCGTTTTTCGTAAGTATTAAAAAAGTTTTTGTTATACATTTTCTTATTGATGACTCGTTTTTTTTGTATCGGTTTACGTTTAGTTTACCCCTCTGGGGTTTACGGTTGGTTTGTTGTTAGCCAGCTTGTATATTGCTATCGATATCATCAGAATAATGCACGTATTTTACGAAGGGGGATGAAAAAATGAAAAATGGTGGAATGTTGTGACTAACACTGGTGTCACGAGACGTGTTTAGCTTTTACAATTAACCCTTTGTCTGTTTGAAACGTTAAAATATTACTCCCTTGGAAATTTGGCTGGTTTTATAGAAAATCATTTTCATTTTTTACTGTTTCTATGTATTAAGCCTCAAAAGTTGAGGTTTAATAGCAAAGAACGTAATTAATTATAAATTTTAACATTGATAAAGTTCCGGGTTTCAAGCATGACGACCTTAACGGTTTCACCATTTCAATGCAATCCACTTGTACTCTAGTTTCCATAAAATGTCTTGAAACCTACTGTCTGTTGTCCGATGTATATCGAAATTTTGAATGAAGCCGAGCGAAACAAATTTTTACAATTTAAGTCCACAACCAGTCTTATACAGAATATCTCGTTATCTAGTGATTAATGGTTTGTCGCAAACAAGTAATCACAGTTTACGGTAAGGAAATCTTTCTATGGTTCGCTGCACTCTTGACTTGTTGCTTGTTGCTTGTTGCGTTCATAAGTTAGGGTGGTTATTATGCGAAACCTTAAACATTCGAGGGTCATTCAAGAGTATTTTTCAGTTAAAAAGTCTCCCAGAAAGTTTTCAAAAACATACTAATAGTTTTTGACAACTTTGTAGTATTTTTTATATATAATATTAAATGAATTAGAAAACATTTGTGTTTGCTTTTAGTTTACAAATGTTCACCGATTGTCTTCTCTTTTTCACTGTAGCTCTTCTCGTTTTCACGCATTTTATTAGAAACAGGCTCTGTCTAGTTTTACCTTTCTTTTGTTGATCGTCTTTACTTCTGGCGTTTTTTGTTGTTGCGGTATTGTTTCCGATCGCTATTCACAGTAACGTCGTCATAAACTTTGTCGTGGCGTACAGGTGTGATAGGAATATCGCGGCAGACGGAAGCATGAAATGTTTTATTGTACGTGCCACGAATTGTATCATTGTCGCATTGTATTTTTCGCTTTAGCGTGGACCGATAAATATGCGAATGTTTTGTTTGCATTGATCAAGGGATAGCACCTTGGGAGCGGAGCGAACAATAATACTTCTCGTTATGCACAAATCCAACGTGTAATGATTTAAAATACGGCATAGATTTGAATGTTTCTTTTGAATCCTTACTTTCTTGTTTGTTTTTTCTAGCTCTTCGCGAGTTATGGGCGTTTATATCGTTATAGTTTGCAAAGCTTGTAAAGTTGTAAAGGGAGAAAGTGAGTTTGTGGTGCATGACGAGTGACAATTCTTACAGAAATTTTATTGTACAATTTATAATTTGATTTCGAAAAGTTGCGTTTGTGGTTAACGTTCTAATAATACCAAATAACAATTCCTGGAGTAGCTACAGTAATATTTATATTTTACTGCATTTTTAAAGTTTCATGATTTATGATTTTAATGTTTTTCTTTTCAATTTACAGTGGGTTGGTTCAGCTGTTCTCGCCGTTGGAATATGGCTAGCTGTGGAAAAAGAATCTTTCATCAGTTTGTTGCGAATTGTCCCTAAGGAATATGTAGCTGTAAGTATTTTTTTGTTATTCTTAAGAACTTTTAAGTTCCAAGTCCGGCGAAGTTGCGCATAGTTCGATTCTCAGTGGGGATGAATAGCAAACATTAAGCATTCTTCTTATCAATGTTATTAGTCTATAATATGACTAAATATATTGAAAAAGAATTAAATAAAGCAATTCATTTCAACGCAAACTCTGAAGAGGATAGATAATATCAAATCTAATTGTATTTAGTTTGTATTTCTCCTTTAATGTCAACAATTAAGTTTGAAAGAGTAAGAGATAAGAAAGAATAATCAAGAATAAGAAGCTTGGGCAACTTAATGTTAATTCCTTCGTAAATGTCAACTGTTTGAAAGTATTGAAAGTATCAACTTTAATTTCATTTACTTTAAACGATTTTAAAATTGCTCATTTTTAAACTTCAAAATAGTTTTATCACCATAATTATCAGGATATTAAACAAAGTTATGTGAAAAACTAAAAAAAAAAGGATTCGGGAAAGCCGAGGAATCGCGTGAAAATGTGCAGACTGCATGTGCACGCAACGAATGCCAAGTGCATTGAACCGAAATGAACTATGAATGCTTGTGTACAATAAACTTAGGATAAAATTTTGTAAAAATTCTAAAATTTTGCGATTAACGGAAATCAATGTATTGTCAGTTAAAATATGTAGAATACGACCTGACTATTTAAATTAACAAGTGTAAGTGATGACAACAATCACCTACATTTGCTATACATTGGATGTTCTCATGTAGTACTACTCGCGTACTCATGTGCTCATTTTGTAGGCGCATTTTGGTGGGCCGAGGGAGCATACGCACAACCAACGGCCACACTGACTTTATCATTATTTATTTATAGCCAATTGCGAATGTCATCCGAGTTGGTCGTCGGCAGCCCGACACTCCCGGGTAATAAAATAAATTGTCCTCACATTGTGCGACCTACCATCACTATGTGCCTCCTGTTCAACTATTTAATGCTCATTTTGTCTAGGGATTTAGCAGTTCTATTACTAACAAACAGAATATTTACTCTACAAACAGAATATGTTTAGTACTTCCAAACTTTAGAAAAGAAGAGAAGAAAATAACACTTGTTGGTGTGTTGGTACATATTATTGCAAAAGCATTGCATGCAATTTACAATTAAAGTTTGAAATATTGTGCAGTATGTTTTTTTTTGCCAGTTGCAACCTCTTGTACATGGCTTGGTTGGGTGCTGAAGATTTCACTCGAAACCCATGCATGTCTCGAGCAAAATCGCTAGCGAACGTTCTGGCCTGAGATGTTAGATAAACTCTAGACGTTGCTGCACCAAGAAATATAAATTGTGCGCGTATGCGGGAAGAAAATGATAGTGTACTTGGAACCATGATGGACTATCGCTGTAATGACCAAGTGGGAGCGTTGCTTTCGATAGACAGTTGGAGGTAAAAAAAGATGTGCACGAAGGTTGGAGAAAAAATGTTAGACAATTGGATGGACGGCGCACTAGCCTTGAACTCTTTGTATTCGTAAATTGAAATTATATGTGTATTTCTTCAAGTTTTAGTACGTCCAACTACTAGTATCAACTACCACCTGGACAAACTAGCTATTTAGACAATTTATGTCATACAATTAGTGTTAAATATTTTATTTTAGTGAGAGAATAAAAGTTGTCCTACATTTTTCTACATTAACGAAAGGAAATTGTTAAATGATGTTGGTCTACAATGCCAAGTTTCCAAATTTTTATATTTGGTATAGTGCTTATCAAAATACATTGGGTGAAATCCATGCATATTCAAATCTCTTTGCTTTACGTGGTTAAATTTTAATTTTTGATCATAGTGTCTACGTAAAGACTGAAGAAAGTCGAATTGGAAAGGCACGTGCTTTCTTAAACATGTTTTCCTCGTGTATTAACAGTAGTACACACAGTTTAATGTTCAACGAGTGTTAAACATTTAAATTGTTCTTTTTTACACCACGCTAACGGAAACATTTTATCACATTGTTTTGTGAACTATCGCTGTGCATCATTAATATTCTATGGTTGGTTGTAAAAGTTGCCAAAGTAGGCTGAAATTTAAATTTTCACGAAGTAAACTTTGACTTTGAAATTTACCGTTAATGAAAAGCTATGACGACATCTTTCTTTTATTACTTGATTACTTTCTAGGCAGCAATAAAGGATTGTTGCCTAAATAGTACACTGATAATCCTCATTAAGGATAATCAGGAGTGAAAATTTAAAAAGTCAAGTAAATTAGGAAATATTTACATTGTGCTCGTTTTTAAAGTTCATTCGCACTTGCTAAGATCATCGTTAACATTTTATATTTTCTTTGAATGTCAGTACAGTACACAAACACGGATATACTGGGAAATGTTTACTGGGAAAGTTGTGGTTTGATCTTTTCCTAGATAGTTTTTTACTCTGGATGTAGGTCGGTGTATTAAAGCAAATTGAAAATGAAATTCCTTCTCTTAAAAATTTATTTCGGTTGTACTAATAGTACTAACCACAAATTGCAGCTGCAACTTGATTTTTCATCCCATTGTCTACGATTACGAGTCCATTTCTGGTAATTCTGTAAACGCATGTAAACAACTACAAAAATAGCAAATCCACTTTCTGTTTCAACTCGTACGTGTCCTATTCAAACTTGGATTAACTTATCCGAATCTTACATCTTTAAATGTATTTTTATGTGTTTTATGAATGAAAATAATGTCCTAGCAATTCTGGACTTTGTCTAGATCGTGTAAACGCATTAATAAATATGTAATGCTCGTGTACACGTGTACCCGCATGTCCTGCCTGTTTTTATAAGGCATAAAGTACGTCTGGTACGTTTGCAGGATTGAGGGAATGGAGGAAATGTAGTAATACACATAAAGGTGATGGTAGGGCCGTGTAAGCTCCATTACTAATGCGAATACTTGGACGAGGGTTCACCAACCTCGACCAGGTTGCACAGGGTAATTGTAAAAGTTTTATACTTTAAATAATGGAAAGTTAAGGAAGACTCTATAGAAGTATGAATAAAGGTGTTCATCGATTTGTATGTGATTAAATGGCTTCTTTTGATATTTCTAGTTTCAAATTACTTGGGTATGAAATGTTTATCAGTTTGCATTCAATCATCTTTAATTTGCTCTATTTTTTGTTTTTTAAATTTACCGTTTTCGAGAGGCTTTAGATTGTAGACGTTCGTGTTCGTACATGCTAGACGCGTATATTTACGAGTACATGCAATTGTTCGCTGAGGAATTGTCTTTTCCCACCGGTTATGTCACCGATTTCTTACGATATGGGACGTCTAACGGTCCGCGAAATCAACTGGTTGACATCGCTTCGAATTGTCTAGGCCGTGTATTCTATTCTCTCTTATGTTTGACTTCTCATTTGAATATTTCTGGCCGGCATTATTAGCTTAAACTTGGCGCAATTTAAAAATTTACTGGATAATCACATGGCAATTATAAGTACAATTGGAATATAGTTGGAATGTCAAATGTTGGTTGTAAGTGCAGGTGTACTTAGCTTATTAGAATGTTTACCAACTTGTTGCGATTTCGAAGATTGTAAGATTTGAATGGAAGTATTTTCACAATGAGCTATATTGTTTGTACGTTTGCTGGGTTATCTCGCGAAGTTTCGCAATATATGGGAAATAAAACGCGCTTGCGGCGACTATTTAAGAAAACGCTTTATTTTCCGCTTGTAACTGGTACAATCATACAATGAAATGTTTAATTGACAATTTGTGAGCGTGCAATTTTGCCAAACCCACGCAGTTCAGCGTCGTTGAACTTACGATATTTTATACATTATCTTAAATGAGCCTTGAGGAATTAAATTATCAATTTGACTTAATGAAATGTATGTTGAATAATATCGCAGATTAAATTTGTATTTTTTCACACAGGATTTTACGCAGCCTGCCGTCATTCAACAAACCTCGTATTTGCTGATTGCAGTCGGCGGTTTTATGTTTCTTATCAGCTTTCTCGGATACTGTGGAGCCCTACGAGAGTCTCAGTGTTTGCTTTCCCTGGTAAGTACGGCATTTCATTTTTATAATCTTACGTGTTATGAATATATTTTTTAGTATGGTATTTGTATGCTCGCTATTTTGATTTTGGAAATTACTGCTGTTACACTTGCTGTTATCTACAAGAATGTCGTAAGTGATTCAGTAAGCCTCTGAGAAAACATTTCAATTATGTAACTGGTTGATTATTTAGGCAATTGACGAGACCACAGGATTTTTGAAGACAACCCTATCCAACTATTATGCGTCAGGGAACAAAACAGATGCTGTGACCGTCATGTGGAACCAGCTGCAGGCAGGTCTGCAGTGTTGTGGTGTCACCGACTATCAAGATTTTGCCAATACTGCGTGGCGGCACGAGACGGGCAAGATCATTCCGGAATCATGTTGTGTCCTGGAAGATCATCGCACCCTCAAACCCCTCTCCCCAACATGCATGACTTCGCCCAGTGAGGCAAACTCCTATTATAAGACTGTAAGTTTATAGAGAAGTAAATTAATAACAAAAATAATGACTAGTTGTTTTCAGGGTTGTTTGGATGTTGTCTTGAGTCTGATAATGACCCATATGAACATCATTATCATTGTGGGCATCGGCTTGGGGGTGATGGAGCTGTTTTGCATGTTTCTCGCATTCTGTCTCTGCCAAACGATCAAGAGTTATCTGAAGCAATAGATTTGATAGCGTCGCATAGATGAAATCGATTGAGTTTTAAACGCTGCGAAAAATGTTAGGCTCCAAATCTCAACGACATACGTCTAACATTTTTCTTTCTATTTCGATTAGTTGAATAAACGATGGAAAATATTCGCATTGCGAACGTCTCACTATTCGCAAATGATGAAATCTAGTCGTATCTCAAAACTACGTAATTATTAGAAATCTCACAAATATCGCAAGTATTGCAAAATGAAAACGTTTTTTACACGAAAAATTGAACAAAATGCAAAGTGGTTAGAGCGCATGACTTCAGAATAATGTACATGTTTTCACTCTTATTATGAATACCTGTGATTGATTGATCGTAGAGAAAATGTATCTTGATTTTTGTCGTAAAATCACTGCATGAATGTAATTAGGCGAATGTGGTTTATTCACATAGTGAATATGTGAGTTTGTTGAGCAAAAATAATTTACATTTAGATTGGAGCCAATGTGCCAATGAGAGAGTTTGTAGAATGTTGATGATACTTTGACCAAAACGATGATTGCAAAATGTTTGGAAGATGACATGTTTTTGGCATATCGCGTGTACTTTGCACGCTCGTAATTACTAAGATCTGTTTATTATATGTAGTATTATTTATGACTTTTTCAAAATAAATAACATTTATTTCAACTTTTCTTATCTTCATTTGCTTAGTTCACGAAATGCACAACTTTGCGTAATTTCCATCTAACATTTTTGTTTGAAATATTCATGATTTTTCACTTTCAACAAGTTTGGAGGAAACATGCTGAAAGTGAAGTAAAGTAACTGGTTAAATGCGACCTTAATTATCTTGAACGTTAGACATTTATAGGGGATGTTTTTGTTTTTTTCCCATTCAAAATACTATTCTTTTTCAAATGCGAACATTTTTTCCTTATCATTTTTACAATATAATTGTCAAGGCGTCATCTACATGTCAAGGTTACAACTACATTACGTTGGTAACAGAGAAAATATAATATGAGAAGCAAATGTTATATCAATAACCTTGAAATAAATGTGTTTAGTTCAACCCAATTTGTTAGATGGCGCTAGTAAATAATCGGTGTTTCCGGGCAACGACGAGTTTTGAAATGTTAATAAACACTTGGGTTTCATTTATTCCTCGTAATGACATAACCTTTTTGCTTTTGATATATTGTCAATACTTGATTTAAAATTGACTCTATCCTTAAAGAAAATTTACATGCATGTTTACAGCATGTAGCTGATTGAGTCGATTTGCTTCTTTCCCCAAAAATTTCTGCACCTGTAAGGCTGCATATGATTCATTATTCCAAACGACTGAAACTTTTAAGCTGGACATCCACTCAAAAACAAAATGTATGGTGAGCAGCATATTTTCAAAGGATTTTAATACCCTTTGTCGAAGGAACGTTCCAGCATGGGCGAGGAGATTTACATTTGGTGATAATAATATGTAATATGTTCTAAAATAAAATTGTGTATTTCAAAAATTGTTTTTAAATTTAAAACAATTTAAAGTCAAGGAAATCATATAGAAAAAAGTGGCGCCACTCGGAATTTGCGGAAGATGACGACACGAGTATTCAAATTGAATTTTTGAATACTTTCAAGAATTTCCAAAGCACACTTTTCCTGAAAAAATGTAGGGATCTAAAATATCAGAGATTAATTTGAAAACAATTTATTGTATTCTTCTCTTTATAATATATTTATTTTTGGCAACAATAAATTCATCATCTGCATTATATTTCATTAAGAACTAAAATTATATAAAACACTATACATATCCTCAACGCGCTCTCGATTCGAATTGTAGTAAAACGACCGACGTACAGCAACATGGATACAAACATGTGACAAAACGGCCGAAATATCTGATATGCTAACGTTTAAGTAAAATCTACGCCACAAAATCAATAGAAGTTTGAACGTTACCATTGCTTTAATTTGTTAATCTCATAATCCATCTCACTGCATATCGTGTTCATATTTTAACTCCTAACTACAAGTAGGTAACTGTTCCACAGTTGCATTCTGTAAATATCGCTTTGTTCTGACGCCAAACAATCGTAAAAATATCCAAAGGACTAACAAAATGGCGACGCTCCGACAAGGAATGATAATACCATAGTTTTGCCATGAGCGCCAAATTTTTACGCATCTTGCGTTTGTGTTTGCCTCAACATTTGCTATATTTACTATCAAAGAGTACAAATAAGGATAAAAAAACGAGTGAAAATGTCGACGTGTGACTCCCGGTATCATGGTTACAAGTGTCTTTTGTTGTCTTTTCGATTTTCATTTAACGTCACCCTTTTTGGCGTGACTCTCATTATAACAACTTTTCAATTTTTGCTTCGTTTCGAGACAGCCACACCCACAAATGTCGCATTTGTATATAAAAATAATGATTATCTCATAAAAAATTCAGACTTTTTTTGAGTTATTTGTTTTTTTTTTTCGTGTGTTTTCGACTTTTCGACTTTTGATGTTTCACTACGTATATTGCTTGTTGAATGCCCCACGCTTTCGTGTTGGTTGTTAACAAGTTTGCATGATCGTTTTTTCGTCAGTGTGTATAGTTTTGTGTGTGCGAGTATCGAAACGGAAAATACGAAAAACAGACCATAGGACGAGAATAGATTCGAAAATTGCGCCAAACTAAGATGGCGGCGGTGTTGCACCCCACGAGCCGCCATTGATCAATCATGGGAAAGGAATGATTCGTGCAACTACAAAAGTCTTCAAATCGTGCGCAACTGACGTAATTTGACCGAGAATTTGTTGAATAAATCAAGTCTTTCAGTGTTTAATTAAGTAACGAAACCTTGTAACCATGAGTAAAATCTTTCCTGCCTCCTTCAAAACTTTTCTCACGCACTAGATAGAAATATAGGCATTTATATGACATTTAATTACGGGTTAACTGCTTGTTGCTTTCGCAATGTTATTATTTAAAGATAGATATTCGTTTTGCAGTTTCTTCTAGTCGAACATTGAAGTTGTTGGCGCTACTTCTAATAGCATTTGGAGAAACACAGTTATTCTACCTGAAAATGCAGTTAGGTTAAAATAAGGTTAGGCTAGGTTAACATCAAGTAAACCTACCCATAAAGGGAATGTGCATCTTATAGTGCACAAACGGTACGTAGAAGATCATCCCGCTTAAGATAAACGTCGCAGCGTACAGATATTCAATAGTGGGTTGATCGATGATCGGGCCAATGACCAGATAAATCGAGATCACTAATACCAACACTGGAATGATGATAGGCACCTGAAACATATGGGTATGAGGATTGCAGGATGACGCAAATTGGTGTGTGGTTTTAATGCGATTTACCTTGTAGGGCCTTGGATAGTTTGGCTTAGTGTATCGCATAACAAGCAGAGCGACCATCGATCCACCGTAGAAGATCCACGCCGTGAAACTGAAAAAGTCGATGAGGGAGTCTATGGTACCGTACAAAACCATGGCAGCGGCAATTAGCGACTATACGTGATAACACAACGTTGGTTAGTATTGGGCAGTCAAAGAGAGACCGAACATGATATGACACAAGAGATCATTAAACGAGTTGTTGGGCAGCATTAGTATTTCTAAGAACTTGGAAATGATCCCGGTTCTGCAATGTTACTATCCTATACTAATGATGGGCAACTCTCGTGGACCAGCTCTCCCTTGTACTTAGGGCAGGCCGGCGCTAACGTACGTGGAAAATCAAACCCGGGGAAGGGGTATACCGCCGCACGTGGACGTAGGAGAGGATGTCCAGCATGTGGCCCTCCCGGCTCGCCGCAAAGCACAGCCGACCAGCGGCAAAGAGTGTGCCATTCGCCGAGCCGAACGTCGAGATCGTCACAGAAAGGGGCATCAGCCAAGCCATCACACCGAGCAGACGATTGCCGAACGTGACGGCCACAGCCTCGGAGGTAATCATCTCCATTGGGGACATTACGGTGAGGTAAGAGACGTTAATCAACGCATAGCAGATCGTCACCAAGGGAATACCAATCGCGATACTACGTGGCAAGTTCCTGAAAGTGTGTTCACACGTCAAGTTTATAGTTTCAACTTGAACTGCAACTGGTTAAGAGTTTAAAATTAAGTTATGACTTACTTCGATGGATTCTTAATCTCTTCCGTAACATAGTTGAGATTGTTCCAGCCATCGTACGCCCACAGGCCGCTGTAGAAAGCCGTAGCGATGTTCCCGATTGAGTACTCGGTGTTTTTGAAGGGTTCTCGAAGGTGTTGGATGTTGCCCTCAAACATTTTGTAAGCTCCACCTACGATGACAATAAGTACGGCTACCAATTTTGCAGCGGTGAAGACATTCTGAACGCTCGTTGCCAGGTTCACACTGTAGCAGTTGATGTAGAGAATCACAACTTAAATAAAGAAAAAAAAATAAAGAACTTCATGTTAAGATAAGTGCATTAAGTTCAAGTTTCCTGAATGGAACTGAAGGTAACTTGAGAAAAATGAGGAAGGAGGAGGATTAATGGGAATTTCTTTAAAAGAATGTCATAATTACCAATAGCAAGTAACGCCACCATCTTAACGACGATCTCGGGCGGCTCACATTCGGTGACGAACGCCTCGACGGCGTACTTGCCAAATCCGAGACAGATGATTGCCATCTGTGACGGCTTCAGCACCAGGGTGCTCGCCCATGAGAAGAGGAACGCCGGCGGTGCACCAAACGCGTCCATGAAGTATGCGTACTCGGCACCGGACGACGTATTCATCGTTCCCAGCTCGGCATAAGCCAGTGCTCCTGAAAACCACCAAGGAAAGCACCTTATTTCCTCTCAGTCCTCAGCTATCGTATACCTCAATGGTACTTCAGTCGTCGCCAATTTGTAAAATTACATCTAAAAGCAAATGGCTAATAAAAACTGCAAAATATATTTACCCAGTAAAGACAGCACACCACAAGCCATCCATACCACGAAGCTCATTCCAATCGATCCAGTCCGTTGCAACAGACCCGATGGAGAGACGAAAATTCCAGACCCTAGAGTAGAAGAAAAAGGACAAAATTTATTACCGAAAGCCAACGAGAATAAATTTGATTATCAGGGATAAAAAAAGGCGGCTTCAAGGTCTCGGGGAGTTTAGTATGTAGCCGGGGATTCAATCCGGAGATAATGATTATTGCGGTCAATAGTGACGGAAGCCAGTGGCGTTGGTAGAATGACGTGGTACTGATCGAGTACTTGAGAAATTGAAACTCGTCTTGATGGGCGAGGATTCAGAAGAAAGACGTAGTGGGCAGAGAATTTAATCAAATCGATGCACTTGAAAGTAGTGTTTGACGTGCGCCTGAAAGCTCTGGAGATGAAGACTGGGAGACTGTTGAGATTAGATCATCGGGCATGGAGTGAGGATAATTGGATATGTGACGGGAGAAATTTAATAAAAACGGTAAGCGTCGAGATTCGACAGTGAAACCACAGAAAAACTGACTGTTTTAAAAAATAAGAGGAGCGTTCCTAAACGGGATCTTGGATTTTGGAATTCATGAGGGAATTTCTGTTTAATTCGTTTATTAGGTGACGCCATTTTCTGAAGATTGAAAATAACAAGATGGGGACTAAACATTTCTATCTTGAGGAGATGTTTTAGATTCCATTTTGAACGTCATTAAAACGCGGACAGAGATAATGAAACATTTCCTATGTTTAAGGACGCTTTTATAGTCGTAAAAACCTAATATAATGTTAGATGAGACGGTAATCCGCCTGAAAAGAATGTCTTTACAAAATAGAACATATTTCTAAACAGGAAGAGATTGGCACGTTACTGAAGAACATTTCTTATTAAAACAAGATAGAGAATCAATCGTTATCATGAACAATTGAAAATAACACAATGTGTCCAAAATGGATTTGAAAACAGGCCACAATCAGTCAGAAAACGATATCCTAGTTTTCTGGGAACGCTTTTCGAATCCGTTTTGGATTTAATCTTAGGTAGATAGAGTCAAATTGACATTTCCTAGGTTTAAGGACTCTTTTGTAGTCTTAAAAACCTAATATAATATAAGATTAGAGAGTAATATGCCTCAAAATAGTGTTATTTTACAAAATAACATATATATTTTACAAAATAATAATAATAATGTAATTGGGAGAGGGAGGGGAGAGTATGACAATAGTGAGGCAAATTATGCAGGAGAAACAGTTGTATTTTTATTTTTATTTATTTTGGTTGTAAATATTAGCAGTAAATTATTGTTGAATTTTTTTTGATGTAATGTAAAAGTCTACTCGATAATATTTTTTGTAAAGTTAATGTTAAATGCCCAAATAAAAGGTTATCTATCTAAAAAAAATCTACAAAATAAGAAGGAAATTCCTAAACAGGAAGTGATTAAGAATGTTTTCCTTACAAAACAAGATGGAAAATCAAAAGAGTCATAGGGATCTTAGGATTTATATAACCGAAGAAATCTTCATATTATCTGAAGAATGTTTATGATTAGATGAATGATTGCATTAGGTGAATAATTAGAACATTAGGCTTAACTTGAAGTTGAAGGGACAAGTAGTAATGAATTGAAATTGAAGGAACAACTGGAAATGAATTGAAATGAACTTGAAATAGAATGTAAGCATAATTTTAATTACCTATCATAGTGCCAACAATTAGAGCCACCCCACTGATGAGTCCCACCCGTCTCTTGAGGTGAATAGCGTCGTTCTCAATTGCGTCCTGTCCCTCCAGCTGGTCGGCATGCGGTCCGGCGTTACCATTCTCCGGGCCCAGGCCGCCCCCGCCGCCGCAGCCGTTCTCGGCCGTGTGGCCGCCATCAGCGAGGCCGCCACCACCGCAGCCATTCCCGACGACGCCGCCGCCGCACTCGCTGCTGCCGTAGTGGCCGCCGCCAACGCCGCTACCGTTGCGTCCGCGCCACTGAATACCATCCTTTGTGGACGCATTATTGTTGCCTGCAAGTTGAAAACCACAATCAGTATATCCACCAAACACTTAAATCGCAAACAACTTCATCACTTCCTCTAAGAAAACATATAACTGGAGCAATAACTCGTACAATAAATAGTTCCGTCTTTTTAACGACCCCTGTGGAATTTACACTGTTTTTGCAGCCGTTCAGCGGATGGCGTGATCACTGGAATTGTGTAGTTGTTACGATCGCCTTATGTTACACCTGGCGAATTGATACATTCTGATTGGTAGTTTAAAATATGTTCGTAAGAGACTGGAGGTTAGCTGGGGGCATCCAGCGGATATTTTCAAGAATAAAGATCAGTTGTTGATTAGAACTTGAGGCGTTTAGTAATTTCTACCTCACTTTTTTCGAGTCACGATCACTTGCGGACGGATAGTCCGGGACTGTTTTCTTCAGTTGCAGTTATATCCTCTGAACAGTGGCGTCCGTATTCATTCGCGGTGAAACAAGACCGTACTGCGTGCAATTTTCCTATCCAGAACAACCCCACCCTCTTTTTACAACAACCTCCAGTCGAGTACAGTTATAACAGTGCATCGCGTGCTATTTTCCGGTCCAGAACAACCTCTACCCTTCTTTTACAACAACCTTCAGCCGAGTATAGTAAAAGCAATATCAACACTTGCTTTTTTTGCCAATTTTATTTCGACGCAAATTTAGGTCAGGATTGTACATTTGTACGAATGCCAAAGATCAGCGTGTGACAGACAAGTGTAACACTGTTTGGCGATCTTCATACTTAGCCAAACACTTTCATTCATTAGTTCTACAAGTTTGCTTTTAAAATTTTATTTTTATATGATTATTTCAGCAAATTACATCTACATTCCAGGAAAAAAAGACTCAAGTTATACTATTATTCATTGTTAATTGCTATGCAATTTTGTTCTCAGTTTTAGTTCCTCAAAACGCTGCAACATAAATGTTTATTTAATGTATAAATTATAAAGTTAAACTTTATTCAATCGCATAAAATTTTATGAAATTTTCCACAGGAAACTGACCGAAATTATGCCTTTTTTTCGTTGTTAAAAACAAAAATTAAACAACACACAATTAGGTCTTAAAACACTTAAAATAATCGCGCATCTTTGGAATATTCATTTACACGTTAAAAAATATTTTTTAGTCGTAAAAATGCTAAAAATGATAGAAAAATCACAAATCTGTCTAAAATACAAAAAAGTCTATAAAAATAACATTGTGCTGGTCATATAATGATGTGTCGTCATCATTGTTGACGCTGAAATTTCATTGTAGAATTTTCAACAAAGTTAAATTTAGCCCTACACGGCGATCTTGACCGATAGTTCAATAATAGCATCGCGAGAAATACTCTCAGTACCTTCCAACTTACGTACTACACTACTCGAACCTACTTCAACTTATTTATCTGAAAAAAATCTCCGCCAAGAATGCGTAAATTACGTTATTTTCGTAAATTTCGAAGCGTCACACAAACAATTTTCGCATGATGCGAATCACGCGCCGTTTATTTTTAATTTTGCCAACATCGCGGGCGCCACGATCTGCAATAAATAGTCGCAACCTTTCCTTGAAAACCTACCGACGAGCCGTCCTACATGTCTCTATTTCCTTAATTCCCACGTCTTTACCTTGTAAATTATGTTTCACAGGAGTCTCAGGTACGCGCGGACAATCCAAAAGTGTCTTGAGTTTATCTAATAACATCATCCACCGTCGGAGATGGGCGCTGCTGTGGTGGGTGAAGAAAGTGAAGAACGAAATGTGTGAGAAGTTTAGGAAGTTGAAAAAGGAGTGTGCACAATTGACATGCACTTGGGAAACTTTTTACGAAAGGGAGGAAAAAATGTGGTGGATGTTTTTTTGTTGTTGTTCTGATTCGGCTTGCTATCCCGGCGAAACGCGACGCAACACTGGGGTTCGCTTCATCAGCGGTCAATTCTAAATATGTTTCGCGGCATGGTCACACGATGATGCTGGGTGGGCCTCGGCCGTCGCCGCCGCCAGTGAGACGCGCTACTCGCGTCGCTGATTGTGGGTATAAATGACATGCTCCGAGTTTGCAGGACGGGCAGGAGGCAGGATAAGGCGAAAATTTCGGGCCAATCATCTCCCACCACTGGAAGAAACTACGCGTTGTTGCAAAACTGCGCACACCACGTTTGAATCATGGTTTAATGTATTGCAATCACATGATTTCCATTTATTTTTTTTTTCATTTTTAATGGACTTTAACAAAATATCGTAATGTTGATCACATCTCACCTAACTTTGTTAGATGTGATCAATATTATTGAAGTTTTGTTTTGGTGAGGTTAAAATGAGTTAAGTTTAATACATTTAAGTAATTTTGGTTAATTTTTATGACTTCTTGGGTTTAAAGTTAAAGAAATTTGTTTTTGGAGTAGTTATGAATCAATTAACTTTGAATTTAACTATATCTCAATATATCTTAAGTTAAACTAACTCTGGATTTGTTAATTCTATCAATAGATTAAGTTAAGACTTTGATCTACTAGGAGTAACTTAAAAGTTTGATTAAAGTTGTGATAACTGTTTCTGAAACATATTATTTTCAGGTATATTGCCTTAGTTTAAACAAAATTAGTTTAAAAGCCATTGAATCAATTCCGAATTCTAAATTTCGAAATTGGGCTGCGAACATTTTGTTAAGAGATGTTTACATTCTCGAACGCACTACTACCATCATATTACCATGAAGTGCAGTTTGCAGGTTCAAGTTCAATCTGAGGCATTCATCATTTTCTTTTTCTTCAAACTTTAAACGAAGGAAATGGTACACATTTTAATTCCCTTTATAAAGAAGCCAACTAATTCACAAATAATGCTTTTAAATTCTTCATAAAACCACTTACTAGCCCTAAAACATTTATAGACTTATATATTCTACTTTTTTGGTATAAAAATAAAAATAACGCTCTTTAAACTTTTAGGTTAAATTTCACTCTTCAAAATTACAGGTTAAACAACTATATATAAAGCCTCGAAATTCTGAAAAATACTGTAAACTCCCTAAAGCAATAAATATCAAGCAATAATAAAAAATAAAGACCAAGAAATAATAAAAAATACAGAGCTAGAAATATTTATAGATGTACTTGTCTCGCTCGCTCGAAACAATAGCGAAAGAAAGACGCAGCGTTGATTATTTATATTACTTTACAAATAGATACCTGAGTGAAACCTGGCAGAAATGTGCGAAAAAATCATGTCATTTCGCTAAAATTCTACACAACACTTTTTCCACTTTTCCGTCCAGGTTGGGCTGAATTTACATAGGATTCCTGTCCATCCTGTGTAATGGCCCTCACCCGAATTATTATTTATTCAAAATGTAAAAATGATGCGATTTAACCTATTTTTTACATGTACAATATCAAGGTGAGATTTTAACAAGACAAACAGACAGAATAAACGACGTAAACTTATATTTTTCAATGTGTTTCAACGTTTTCCAACTTATTTTTTAAATTTACAGCTTTCATGATTAATTTAGAGCAGAAAAAGTGGAATAAATCCAAAGATCTCTGTATGAAGACATGCAGGATTCCCACTTTTCCGTCTTGGTTGTACTGAATCTGAGCAGGAACCTTGTGTAATGACCCTCACACCAATTATTTGTTTAAAAACCAAAAATGCTGCGATTTAATCTATTTTTTACATGAACAATATCAAAGTGAAATTTTAACCAGAAAAGCAGACAGAATAAACGACGCAAACTTGTGTTTTTCAGGGTGTTTCAATGTTTTCCAAGTTTTTTTTTTCACTTTACTGCTTTCATGATTTATTTAAAGCAAAAAAAGCGTATAAAACCAACGATAACTGTACGAAAGCATGCAGGCTGCAGTAAACTCCCTGGATTTAGTAAATTAATTTAGAACATTCATTATTAAAAGCGTTAAAAGTTTTTTAAATTGACATTTCGTCCAGACAAATTTTTAGTATATGCAACCAAAGTTGCCTTGAAAACTGCGCCATCTTTGTTCAACCATCGCTATTTTTATATAACAAAGTAATTGATGTTCATATGAATATTTCACGCATTCTTCTACTTTTGATAAAGTATATTCGTTGATATTCATGTTGTGTCATCAATTCCGAGTATATTCCGAGTGAAATTCAAGGAAAACATGGGGAAAAAAAACAACATAAAAAAGTGGGAATTACATAAATGAAATCCAAAAGGTTGTTGACCACAGTTTTTCAAGGACAAACACCACTTCAAGTGTGCAATACAAAGTTGCGGCGACATTAAGGACCGACATTTTCGTAATTATGTTTTAGAATTGCAAAAATGTCGATTACATCCTCGTTACAATGTTACGATGTTTATGCAGAAAATAAGGAGAGCGTCGTCGTCGTGCGAAAATCTTGGCAAAAACGTGCTCCTTGGGTGAAATAAAAAAAAATTTACGACGCAACCAATTGTTGTGCGAGTTATTTTCGTAGCAAAGCATACGGCACTCTGCCCGGAATTCACAGCGGTTACCAAAAAACCCTTTGAACAAGGAATACCCTCCCCCACTCAAAGAATCTTGATTATCCTCCAAGAAATCGATGCCTCAACTGCCCTGCGACAACATTAATCATCTTAATGTATCTTGTTCGCTTGTTTTCTATGTTTCTAGTCATTAATCTGGTTTATTTCCCAATTTTCTGTCAAATTATAGCTTTTTTTATTTAGTTCTAATATTTTTGTGATTAGGATAGTTTTGTTTTTGATTACAATGATTACAACTTTCATTTATGTGAATTTGTGTTAAAAACTAAAAACAAAGTCTATAAAAGTTCAGAAATATGTCTGAAGATGGGATTATTTTACGTTGTCTCCGCTTTTCTTAAAAAGATGGCGTCACTGGAATGAAATGAGTATTTTTTTACCTGAAAACCTGAAAAATCTTGTTTATCCTACAAAATATTCATGCTTCACCTGCCTCACTACAATATTAATTATATTAATGTATCTTGTTCACTTGTTTTCTGTCTTTATAGGCGTTACATTTAACTACTATTAAATATGCACTAAAAGACTCTAAAAATTATAATTTTCTTATTTATTTGCTTCTGCTTTCTAAGATCGTTGTATTAAACCCTTCTTTCGCCTTTCCGGAAATAGAGGAAGACACAATTCAGGTTTCCAGTCTCTAAAGATCTGCCCCAATTACGCTCTGGCAATTTATAACAACTCTAATTAAAATTCTAGGAATTGAAATAGTTTCCTGATTAAGTCATTTCTGATTAAACTAATTCCAAAAAGTACAAAACAAGTTAAAATCCAATAAATTTACTAATTGAAACGCGTGCGTCTGATTAACATTTGCAATCATTATTTAACGGCAAGCTAAAAAAAACTTCGCTGAGCTATGTTTTGCTCTGCGCGGCAAAAAATAATAAATAGCAAATAAAGACCAGCTACATTGTCTAAAATTTACGACTTCAATTAATAAAAAGGCACGACGAGGAAAAACACACTCAGCCAGACAATTCGCAATCCGCATGGTGATTTTTACAAGCCGCAACTGCAACTATTTATAGTTGCGCTGCAAATCAACCGAGATAAATCAAGCGTGAAACAAAACAAGACAAAACTCGTGAAAGTCATTACAGAAAAGTCGTTTCTCGTAAAACTTGTAAAACTGGCAGGCTTTGACGCATTTTAACTCGTTAATCTAACAAAGAGAGCGTTTTAATTGTCCGTCTTGAATTTAAATCATAATTTTTGAACGTGAATTACATATGTGATTTCGGTTGGGATGGGATTCTTGGCAGTTATGAGTGTTTGAACAAAACGTTTCATTCAAATCCAAGGCGGATAATTCGCGTAAGTCATTTAAACATGCAAAATGCGATTTATAGCCGATAACACGTGGAAGTATTGTTGTTGAACACTTCACGTCATTTTTGTGCATTGGTACCGTGATGAATCAGTGTCGAATGATTGAAATTACACGTTTTCAATTTCCACAAGTTTAACGACGTCATATGTGCGACATTCATCAAATGTGAAGTATTCTCAATATGAAAACGAATTTAAAATGCCAATTTTCTGTTTGTGAAGTAAACCTAGTAAACATTGTTTTCACGCTCCTGATTTGAAGAGTAAAGTGATGAATGCGAGCTGAATTTGGGCAGTATGTAGTTCGAAAACAAACAATCCGATTTTAAGTTATTTTATACTATTATGTTTGTTTTGCGCTGAAGAGTTGAAGAGCTTTGTAAGAAAACAATGCATGAAATATGCTATAAAACAAGGTATAATCGATAGCTGCACAAAATTGATTAGAAAAATAGTAATACCATGTTAAAGTACATAAAAAAGGGGAATAGATTGATGTATAAATTGATGTAATTATCATATTGGAAATATATTATAATTGACGACAGAGTCACTTTAAAAACTTAACTCAAATTTTCGAATATGAATGAACATATTTGAATAAAATCGCTGATAATTCAAATATTTTTGGACAATTTTCAGTAGTTACTCCGCAAATTGATAGCCCATGACAACCTTTATAATTCAACAAGAGAGCAAAGTCATCACCATATTGGGTATATCAAATATTTGAAGTCAAAGTTACCCAAAATTATCCACAACAATTTTCCGAGTAAAAAATATTAATACCATGTTAAAGTACATAAAAAGGGGAATAAATTGATGTATAAATTGATGTAATTGATGTGTAGTTCAGGTTCAAATTTTCATAAAACAGTTGATTTTAAAAGCAGTATAAAAGAGTTTTGTCATAATGGGATTAAAATAAGTTTGGTACCATGAGAAAGTAGAAGAATTGGGGAGCTTTTTGATGTTTGTTTAATCTTCATAGCTTCATATTTAATATGAAAAATATTGAGTAAAAGAACTCCTCGAAAATTGTACAACGTGCGCGTGCGGTCGCTCGATACGAGAGCGAATGTCTTGTGGCCAAAAACGATCGTTTTTGTTCCGAAGTAAAGAAATAAATGGTCAAGTCAGCATTTCCATCGGTATATATATATATATATATATATATATATATAGTTGACCCTTTCCCGACAGAAATCAGACAATCCTGGGCTCCGGTCTGGGCAGCCGTCATCACCTGCGACAACATATTCTGCCGCCAGCCGTCTTCACCAGGAGGCCGATCGCCGCAATAGTCAACGGTCTAGCATCTTCATCTCATTCTTGACGATGACACCATCGCCATGGCATCGCGCACTCGAGGGTCCTCATCACAGTTCGCCACGTCATCTTCGGCAATGAGTCACATCACACACCTGGTCCCCGCCACGCAGATCTGTGACGATCTGCCCCGTCGACCAGCGCTGTGATGACCGCCAAGGCGAAGGAACCCTTTCCGAGAACGAGATGAAGACAGCGAATCCACAGACCACAATTCGTTACCATCTTCACTCATTCAGTCAGCTCGACACCGAAGTTCAGTACCGATGTCCACCAACAGCGAGCTCGACACCAGCTGCCGCTACCAGAGAGTCCGCCGTCATTGAGAGTCCTCAACGTGTCCTTCATCGGCCGTCTCCATCGACTACTCCGACGACAGCAGCCGCCACCAGTAATTTCGCCACCGACCTTACTCATCGCCACTCTGACGTCATCCACGACCTGCCTCGACGACCAGCGCCAGCCGTTCACCTCCGCCTGCTGCCTCACAGGATTTCCACGCTCTCACAAATTAATCCCACAAGCTTTTAAACTTATTTGGAGTATTAATTATCAGAACAAAAACTTAAATAGGTGTTGGACAACGCCTACTCTCTCCTGATCAGTCTTAAACTCAATCGCAGTTATTGCCAATGTTTTTAATTTAAAAAATAAAGATTAAACAACAAGAATATATCGACTTTTACTTCAATCATGCACCCCGCAACATCTGTGACAGAGAGACTATTGAACACCTCCGAAATGAGAACCCTGCGGTGTATCACAAACACCTCTTTACAGGACCGAATTAGCAACGTAGAGATTCAACACAAATATGGAGTCCAAGACTTCAACGATTGATGCAACACGAGGCGAAAACAATGGAAGTAACATATAGACCGTAAGGACTACAGCAGATTGGTCAAGATCGCAAGTGACAGATTACCTAGACTCAAAATATCCTTGGGTAAACCCCGCAAGAGATGTAAGGGTAAACTTCGGGATGATCTGAAGATGAACAGGTAAAATTTGTCTATTAAGGACGAAGAAGAAGGACAAGCTGTGGTCAAAGCACATTCCCCCCTCTTCTAACATCCGAACATTTTCTTCTACAAAATGTAGAAAACACTTTTAAAATAATGCGTATATACGTTAGAAAGTTAGGGAAAACTATAAATATAAACCATAAATATATCCGCAAAATAAACGGAAATAAACTTTACTCGACTACGTGAATTGTGATAAACTCGAGCAGATTGACGTCAGTTATTTAGGAATTTATTTCAGCCACAGGCCACGGTTGTGTGTGGTGATTCTCGTTTCGCACGTCTCCAATTCGATTCAAATACATCTCGTAATCACTCGTTGCATTAAATATTCACCAGACTTCACCTGGTTCACCTGCTAGGTGCGTTCTACGTGTGTATACTAAACGTTTTATGAGGATTCACACTCTTCACGTTCGGACAAATACAAACACTCGGACAATTCATTAATTTAACATAGGAATATTATATGAATATTGTATGAGAATTCTACGCAATAATGAGAAATCTTACATAATAGACGACTGCATAGACGAGTATACTTTATTGCTCGTAAAAAGTATAAAATTATAGAATTGACGACGCTTTGATAGATGCATAACGTTGGCTTGCACGCAACATCTTGCAATTCAGGCATACGAAATGGTTGGAATTGATTGAGGTTCAACTTTGTTCCAGGCGGAGCAATTGAAGCGATTTAACGAAGTTGACATTTTTGCCACTTTAAGCCACTACCGAGTGTCATATACTCTCCTACGCGTTTTCTTGTGGCTAACGAACAATGGGTATGGAGGCATTTTAAGAGATGGCTCAGTAGTTGCATGGCTTATTGCCAATCAAGGCATTTAAACTAGCGTAATTTACACTAGTGTAGCTTACACTTTAATTTATATAGAAAATTTCTCAATATATGCCTGCCTCAAATTGATTTATATGCGTTGATCTATGCATTTTTCAACATTTTTAACTGATCTCTTCGAAAATGGCTTGCTTTTAAAGACCTTAATAACATATAAGAAAAAATAAACCAGTAATCATCTTGGAAATGTAAAATAATGGACGATAAAGTCACACAAAAAAGTACACTCAAATTTTCGAAGATGTATAAACATGTTTGAACAAAATCGCTGCTAATTAAAACAATTTTTGACAATTTTTAATACTTTCTTCTAATACTGATAACCTATGAAGTCCTTTATAATCTATCTTAAGAGAAAAATCATTATCATATTAGGAATATCAAATATTTGATGTCATTAACACAAAAACGAAAACGTTCGCAGTAAAAACACGTTTTACTAAAATCGCTGACAATTAAACAATTTTCAACATTTTTAGCTGATCTCTTCGAAAATTAATAGCTTTTAAAAGTCGAAACAATAAACCAGTATTCATATTGGAAATATAAAATAATTGACTACAGAGTCACTTTAAAAACTTAATTCAAATTTTCGAATATGAATGAACATATTTGAATAAAATCGCTGATAATTCAAACATTTTTGGACAATTTTCGGTAGTTACTTCGTAAATTGGTAGCCCATGAAGAGCATTATAATTTATCAAGAGAGTAAAGTCATCACCATATTAGGTATAACAAATATTTGAAGTCAAAATTACCCAAAATTATCTACAACAATTTTCCGAGTGAAAAAACACGTGCTGCTAAAATCGCTCTCAATTAAACAATTTTCAACATTTTTAACTGAACTGTTCGATAATTGATAGCTTTTGAATGTCTTAATATCATATAAGAAATAATAGTCTGGTATTCATAGGGAACATGCAAAATAATTGACGACAAAGTCACGTAAAAAAGTTGACTGAAATTTTCGAAGATGAATAAACAAGTATGAATAAAATTACTGCTAATTCAAACATTTTTGGATAATTTTCAGTAATTACTCCACAAGTAGATAGCCAATAAAAGTCTTTATAATTTATCAAGACAGCAAAGGCATCATCATATTGGATATATCAAATATTTCAAGTCAAAGTTACCCAAAATTATTCCCAAAAATTTTCCGACAGAAAAAACAAAATCGCTGTCAATTAAACAAGTCTCAACATTTTTAACTCATCTCTACGAAAATGGATAGTTCTTAAATGCCTTCATAAGATATAAGCACAGGTAAACTCCACAAGTAGACAAAATGCACGTATAAACAAAAAATACAAGATTAACCTTGATATTCACCTCTTTAACACCCCAAGTTAATAAAAAATGATTCATTATTATGATAATCAACATTGATATCAACATCGACATCAGTTAGAGGATATAATTGAAGGGTATCAACCCCGAACAATGATCGATAAAACGCCAAAGGCATGACATACAAAAGCACGACTTTTACTTTCTCCTCAGTTATTTCTACTCCAAACATTCTTCTGCTCCAATTATCCCTGTTTCAATGTCCTTACTCGGTCTGTGCCCTTTCTAACCTCAAAAGTTTTTCTTGAAAAAGTATTCTTGTTAAAACCAATGGAATCAACGATGAAAATGTCTCAAAAATAGTATTATTCCAAGTTCTAGTAGCTGGTACTTGTGGCATACATTGACAAGTACCCTCTGAAATGCTCTTTGTATTTGTATTTTATCCTATTCCACTTTTAGAACCTCTGAAGGACTTTGTCTAGTCAGCAAATGATCCATCATAAAACGTCAAGAAGGAGGGAAATAAACCAATCGCTTGCTTCATAAAATACCAACGAGAGATATAATAGACATGATGTGCTGACAAGCAAGGTTATGCGGTTTTTGTGTAGAAATGCAAAAAAATCACTATTTTTTTCATCATTGCGACTACAAGACATTTGAACAAATCTTAGGGTGTACGAAAAAGATTAAAAGTGTAAAAGATTAACGGCCTTAAAGAAGTTTTAGAAATATTTGTAGTGCTTGTTGGTACATTTCAGAAGTGGAATTTTAAGTAATTTAGCTTACAACTTACAAGGAGGAGACACAGATGGTGCCAGTGACTTGAATTATGTTTCAACTCACAAGAAAAATCGTCAAGGCTGAGAATTCTATAAGTTTGAAAGCAAAAACATATAAATATACCTTAGAAATAAGTTACTTAACAAAACTTTGTTAATAATTTCGGTACTAAAACAGATTATAGTGTGAAAATCAAATACACAGCATTTGTATACCTTCCCACAATCATTTGCTTTAACTTTCGTCGACGACGTGACGCCGACGGCCTTCAGAAAGAAAAATATTATTCTTCCACCTGATCAAATTTCTCTGTGAATTTCTAGTCATGAAAAATTGAAACAACCTGCCACCAAATAGCGTTATTCGAAAAGTGATCATCGCCCACATCATTTCATTGTCCCTGGCTTCGAATAACAACAAAAAGGGAAAAATAATAACTCACATCATGTGATTTAAAAAGGAAAATGTATATTTGTTTTCCTTGTGAGTTATAGAAGCGAGTGGCGGCGTGTAGCAAGGAAGGCACGCTTTCCTAGTCACCGAAACGAAAGTCAAGGACAATGGGAAAGACGAGTCAAAATGTGCATTGCCTATTCCGTCCCTGCCACCGTTGCTCTCTCATACTGTGTTGTCATAACCACCCACTGCCACCCTTTACATTCGAGCGTAAAATGGCGAAATGGGGCGGCGTAAGATGAGAGAATGCGTATCTTCTTCCAGCCGGTTAAATTTCATATCATCAGAATGAATTTAGCGCTCTGCTGTGAAGGCGCTGCTACTAAAAGTGGAATGATAACAGTCGGCAAGTGCTTCAAATGTAATTAACAAAACAATTAACAATTAAGGTTTTACATGTGAGCTATTTAAAATTAGACGTGACTTCCTGGTTCGTTAAATTGTTGACTGTTAATTATAATATTCTTAGCGGCCGTTCCCTGGTCTATAAAAATGAAATATTTATGATTAAAACCCTATTTCTCAAGACATTTTTGCCCTGAAACGTTTTTGATGAAAGATTTTAATAACTTTTTTCTAATATACTAATTTGAATTTTGAATTCACATTGAAAACGATATTGAAATTTAAAATTGATGCTATTATTGCATCGTCTTATTTTTGAGTTGCTCAGCTGCGTACACTCTACAGTCCTTAATTTTGATTCAAAATGAAAACCCAAAACGTTTTTGCAAAGCTAATAATATTGTCTTCAATATGACGTTGAGTATTTTTAAGAAAAAATTTAAAATTGCATGTTTTTAAACAGTTTTAGATCAAAATTGCAATTTTCGCATACGAATTCCTCTTAAAGTACAAAAAATATGTAAATTTATACTTTTTTCAATAAACAACTGATGTCATATTCTTGAGAATTTAATTATCTATAAAATGAGCCTTCATTCAGCCACCCGGTTTAGTAGAATTTTCTTAATCGTGTACGCAAAATCAAAAAAAGATGGTGCAAAGATAGTTATCAAATATTTTTATTGAGCTTTATGAGCTATAACATTGAAAATACTGCAGTTATCGATATGAAATTTTGAGAGAATATTCTTAAATAGTTAAACGATTGTTAAATTCTTAAATAGTTAAATTCGATGACAACTGCCCATGAGGTCCCGGGTTCGATTCTCGGTGGGGATGTATATTAAAGTGAATTCTTCTTCATATCAGTAGTATTAGCCTTTAATACGACTAATTACATTGATGTTTAACTATGCTCTATCCTATACTCTTGGTATTTTTGTTCAAAGTATTTGCTAAAACAAATTCTTTCTAACATAATTTATCATGTGATCTTTCAGAGATCAAATGGTTAATTTAATGTTATAAAAATGTATATAAAATGTATATGCATATTTTACTTACAATTACATATATTTTACATTAATTTACATCACTAGTCATTCATAAAATAACGTATTAATAAGTCTTGGCATATTTCGGTATATATTCGGAAACAGATTAAAACAGATTGACAGTAATTATAGATTGATTATTTCGCTTATGTAGATTAGATAAAAGTTTGTCAACATTTTTGGAAATTTATTAGAGAATTGACGTGCCTTACTCGTCCGGAAAATGGAAACTTGCATGAACCAACTACAGCCCCTCACAGACACCATCAACGATTGGTTTAAGAAATGACACCTAAATATTAACCCAAATAAATGTCATCTGTTTATACCATATCATAAGATAACACCGGCGACTTCTAAATTCAGCATAGACAACGTAATCATACATGCGGAATAAAACAGTTAAATATCTGAGTATTGAATTTGACAACAAAATCACATTTACAAAACAGGCCACGCACATGAACACTCAGGTCAAGATAAGAGCAATGCATTTTCGAACTCTAACCTATGGAAAAGAAGGTATTTCCACCACAACGGCCAC